>WYDF02298789.1:0-15723 GCA_009867245.2 Adranes taylori
AAAGCATTTGACATTAGTTGATGGTGGTCTATATATCGAATTTATTGCGATTGACATATTGTCTATATCAATTAATGTTCTCAAGAAGGAGAAGTTATTATTTTCAGTTATTTTGATAGAGTATTTTAGCTTATTGTTGACATAAATTGCCGAGCCATCATTTTTGTTATGTGCACTAGTATTAAAATATAGATCGCATCCCTAAATGTTCAAGTATTTTAAGCAATTTGCAATATTTCCTGTTTCAGATAAAATAATCACATCAAAGCAATAAGTGAATTGATCTAAGAAGACACTTAATTCGTCAGTGTTTTTTAAGCTACGAAAATTCAAGTGAATAAGTTTGTGATGTTTAATAATATTATATTAGTCATAGATTGAATCAACTTTAATCTCAGGCATAGTGTCGTAATTTATGTGCGTCAGAAACTGGTCCATAAAGTATGAAAATTATAATTCTGTAGAATAAACATTTGTCTGTCCTTAAAACATAAAAAAAGTATATGTAAAGTTAAAGAAAAAATCAAAGAAGTTAATAGAGTAGAAATTTAGAAAATAGAAAATAAATTTAGAAATTAATTTAAATACTAATTTACTCTATGAGTAACTGTTCAATATCCTGCTCAGTTCTTATCCGTATAGCTCTGGAATTTTCCTCTTGACGAACAAATATCTTGCCTTCAATAACCCAAGCATATTTATATCCATGAGTCTTCCGTAAAAGTCTTGCTGATTTAAAGAGTTGCTGATTGTGATACGTTAAATCTTCATTTACGGACATATTTTGGCTAGGTCCTTGTAAATTGCATGTTCCAGACAAAAGCAACTTCATTTCTTTTCTTTTTTTTTTTTTGATTATTTCCGTTTTTCTCTTTCTCCCGCAATTTGACAATGATCAAGTTGCCATTTGGTTTTCTTATTTGATGCATTTTTAAAATTTCCTTCTCATCTATTACTTGGGATAGGTTATGTATTGAATTTAAGGTTTGTTTTACTGTTTCATTTATATCCTGTTGTTTTGTATTTATCAGGAATACCTGTAATCACTAAATTGCTCTCTTGGTCTTTTGTTTCTTGGTCTAAATTATTCATTCTATGACGTAGTTTTATTTCTTGTTTTAGGATAGCGTTCTCCTTTAAGGTATTATTATAGGCCACTCTCAATTTTCCAAGTATTTGCCCTTGTTGATAAAATTTTTCTGATATAAATTGTACACTTTTTCTTAATTCATCATTAGCTTTTTCCAATTCAAGTAATTTATTATATATAACCTCAAGAGAAGGTTGCTTGTTCGGGTGAATTGGGGATATTGTACATATGGTTTTTGCGCGGCATTTTTTAAATTTGAATTTTGGCAAACGGAAGTCGTTTGTGATAGGTCAAAACTGTCTATTGAACTAACCTCACTTTCGTGGCTGCAATTTTTGCAGAACCATTTCAACGTTCTTTTTCCATTTATGACGTCAGTGAATTGTTCAGATGAAAGACCAGAGCATTCTTTGTGGTACCATTGTCCACAAATGCTATTGCATTTAATGCTATGTTGTTTTTTAGTAACGTTTTTGGAGCACTTTGCTCAGACATACTTGTTATGCGCCATCTTCAAGCACTTGGATAATAGCTTTTACGATATCTTATATTTTGCAATCGATCTATTTGTTACGAGTAAACGAATTGTTACGTCCAACTTTCCTAGATGGTTTAGTCCTCAGCTAATATCCCTTGTAACCGAAAGGAAAAAAAATCACAAAACATATTGAAACGGAAATGGAATCAGTGTCGAGATTTAAGACAATGCTACGCCAGCTATCTGCAAAATCTGAATACTAACATTAGCCATAATCCCAAATTGTTTTGGCAGTTCATACAATACAAAAAAAGAACTACAGTCTATCAGAATAATGGCATGGCAATGGGTGTTTATCTTAATGTTACTTATAGCAATCAGTTTGATATCAGTTATCAAACTATATCTTCCTCTGAAGTCTTTGATAAAATAATTCTGTTAAATGACAGCTTGTCTGCAGGCCCTGACTCTATTCCAAGCTTTTTTTATAAAAAATGTGCTTGCACACCGCGAACGTTGTTATTCAATCTCTCGCTAAATGAGCAATTCTTTCCTTCTAAATGGAAAACTAGTTACATTGTTCCTATTTATAAAAATGGTGATAATAGGTGCAACGCGGCTAATTATAGAGGAATATGTAAGCAATCAGAAACCTCAAAAATATTCGATACTATAATTAACGATCATCTAATCTGGTCTTGCAAAAAGCTTGTAATACCCGAACAGCATGGATTAATTCAGGGCCGGTCTACTCTTTCAAATCGATCAGTTGGTTCTACAAACTGATTTAAAGAGATTTTTATTGGACAGTTCTGAACCATCTCGCATTGAATATTACAAATGCAATTATATTCGTTTCTCTAAAAGTCTTAATCCCAATATTTATGACTACAAAATTGGCGACCTGTTTATCCTTAATGTTGAATCGGTTAGAGATCTTCGTATCATCTTTGTTCCAGATTAATATTTAAAGAATTCATTAATTCTATTACCAACAAAGCTAGTAAATTATTGGGGTTTGTTTTGGGGAATGGTAGAGACTTTAACACGAGTGAATTATGAATTATGCATTGTTCAATCGTTATATAGAATGTTGCAGTCAAATATGGTCACCTCTTTGTGAGTCTCACATAGTTCAACTAGAAGGAGTATAAAATGTTTTTCTCAGATATTGTATTTATAGAGTTAATTTATATTATGATGATCATAATTATATAGAAATAAAATCTTTATCAAATATAAGTACGTTGGAGAAGAGGAGAGAGATTTTTTATGTTTATTTTATACACAAATTGTTACACAGCAAAGTGGATTGTACGGATTTAGTAAGCAGGATTAAAATGAAAGTTACAACTCGACGTCTAAGGGAAGTGACCGTATATCATATTGCACAGCATTCTACTAACTATGGAAAGCATGCACCCCTAAACCGTGCTCTCGATTTAATTAATAAAAACCATCAATACGTACTTTTGAGATGTTTAAAAATTCTACATATGGAATGTTTTGAGATCTGCTTTGTTTGATTTATGATTATTAGCATATTTTGTACTTTATATTTGTTTTTAACGTGTTTAGGCTTTATTATTAATAGGTAATTGTATAGTATTATTTATAGAATATAGCTTGGTGATAAAATTAAGTGTGTTAATTATTATGAAACTGTATTAGATGTTTAGGGATTTCAAAATTGCTTAAAAAAGTCGGGCACAAGGTAGATGCATTTCTGACATTGGTGGAGGCGTTTTCAATACCCTCTGTTTAAATAAGTCGCGGTGGCTGCATGGTGTAGAACGCTGGTTGAGCAGACGAATGTAGTGATACATTATGCTTGTAGGGGGTATTGATAACGGCTTCACCAATGCCAGAAATGCATCTACCTTGTGCCCGACTTTTTTAAGCAATTTTGAAATCCCTTAACATCGAATGCAGTTTCATAATAATTAACACACTTAATTTTATAAAGTTATATTCTATAAATAATACTATACAATTTTCTATTAAGAATGACTGAGTGTCAGCGTGAAAGGCTTATACTAGGGATGATTCAGGGGTGGTTAGGGTAGTTTTAATTGTCTAAGTCCATAATTACTAATTAAACTGCATTTATAATTTAAATAAGATCTAATAAAATACTATATGCATACAAGTATACAAAGTTATATTAAAACAAACGGATTTCAGATTGTTTAAATAAGTTGCGGTGGTTGCATGGTGTAGAACGTTGGTTTAGACCAGCGGTTCTCAACCTTTTGTTTATCGCGTACCACCATAAGGAAATCACATAAACCACAGGTTGAGAACCCGTCACATGAACTATAGTACCACCAGCATTTGAAAAAAATTGTTTACTAAAAAACAAAACGTCTCAACTAATAATACAGTTATGGAAGGGTCACATTTTATTATATTTTCCGTAAAAAAAAACATCTCAAATAATAAAGTTATGGAAGGGACCGTCTATGTTGTTATATTTTGCGTACCACCTGGTGTTCTTTAATGTATATGTACCACAGGTTCCGAACCCCTGGCTTAGACCAATGTAGTAATACAGTATTCTTGTAGGGGCATTGAAAACGGCTTCACCAATGCCAGAAATGCATCTACTCTGGACCCGAGTTTTTAAGCAATTTTGAAATCCCTAAACATCGAATGCAGTTTCATAATAATTAACTCACTTAATTTTATTATTGTTCTTTCTTTCTTTTACTTGTATTATTAACGTTATTATTATTCTAGATATGGTAGTCAGGTGATGTTTTTGTTTTAATCTGTTATCACATATCTACTTATTTTCATTTTATTTTATCTTGATATTTATTTTTATTTTAGTCTTTGTTGTACACATTTGTAGTATTTTCTGGCAAATTTATGACGAGAACAATAATCTACTATATATTCGCTGGAAGGTTAATAACATTGTCACTATATTAATAAATTAGGACTCTGAAGAGCTCATATGAAAAGTTAAACATTTATCCTCAGGAAAAAACAAAAAGATTACGTGTTGCAGTCACATTTTTTTGTTTTTTAACACGAATATTTATCTATCTGTGGGGTCCAATATGTGTACACTTTTTGGACGTTATGATAAAATTAATTTACTTGACTGTTAGAAATTCTTTCATAAAAGAAGCGCTTTATTAAAAACAAGCGCCTACCTTGAAAAAGTATCACTGAAGCTTCCTAGGTCTATTTTGCGAATCCAAAGTGTAAAGTTAGTTTATATATTGAACATAATTACATTGTGATATTTCACTGTAGTGAATTTTTTATAAATCATCTCTCGATTTTTTTTATGTAAATTGTACACAATTCAATATCATTTTTGTCAAAAACTATAGAAAATTTTTATTTTAACAAATTAATTATGTAAGTAATCGCTAAAAACGCAAGCTCATACGCATATTCATTGATAACTTGGTTAAAAAAAACGACGCACTATGATGTATTGATCCGATTTCTGTCATTATTGTAAGGTGCCAGCAGCAAACCGTCTTAAGGTGTCATCATTATGGCCTTTTAATAAAAACACAACCGTTCTTAATTTTAACAATTGTTCTTAAGTATACTTAAAAGTACTCGAAACAAATCCAAAAATATTATTGAGAGGTAATGGATTAATAATCTCCATATTTTTTACAACTAAAATATTAAAATAGTTTATTTTATATAATTTTTTTTTTAACTTTTAGTTACAAATGTACTTTTTGCCCAAAAACATTTAAGAATAAAATTTTACTAGGCGCACATGAAGATATTCATAAAAATGTCAAAAAATTTCAATGTGATATTTGTTCGCGCCGTTTTACGCAAAATATACATCTCCAGTATCACAAGATAGCTCATTCCAAAGAAAAAAATTACCAATGTGAAATATGTAATAATAAGGTACACATTTTTAACCATTAAATTTATTCACAATTTACATTGCTTACTTTTATTATCTTGTCCACATAATCTACATATGCGTTTTCATTACAAGTAAATATAATTTCTTTTTATGCAATGCATACATTTTTTTAATAGTTTAGATATCGACCGAGTCTACTGGCACATATACGTGAATATCATAATGACGAAATGTCTTATAAATGTTTCGTGTGCGGAGAGAAGTTTAAATTTAGAAGTCACAAACGGAATCATATGAAAGAAGTTCATCCTGATGAAGTGATAAAATTCCAAGAAGAAAGAAAAGTTGATGTATTATTTGATGATAATGGAGAGCCTCTGAATAGTAAAGAAATAGAAAATGAATTAATCTAATATTAAAGGTACCATAAACTATTTGGTAATTTCTTTATATATCAATAAAGAAATTATGCAGAAGTTTAGTGTTTGATTATATTTGAATAAAAGCAACATTTTTAAGTATAAACTACTTTTTTTTTTCATTTCCTGACTAATTGGGTCTTTATTCTTCAAATGAGAGTTAAAACTTAATATAAATTTACATTTGGAATATTGTTGACAATATACATGTTCGTACTGACAATTCAGATTCAAAATTTCACATTTTAGATAGTGATTAATTAAGAGTAATATTAAACGCGGACAATATCTAAAAATTATATTCCAGTTTGAACAATTACTTTTAAGAAATCCTTTTTCACTATCTGTTCCTCATTATCTTTAGTAGCATCGTTTTAATATCACCGCTTAAACAACTGCGCTATCGTCGGATCAAATTATGGATTCACATATTTTTAATGCAACCAATAATGCTTGAATATTATTCATCCCCTTTTGAGATGAATAACTCACTGTACGATCCCCTTAACTGCCTTCTGGTAAAGATATTTCAAATTAAAACTTATCTCCAAAACGGCATCTTTTGTAGTTTAACATTCAAATTATTAAGACCGTAATTTTCTTGCACTATAGATGAGAATGATCAAAGCTCTGAACATTTATAATAGAGATGTTTAACTGGAAATCTCTAAATATCGCTTTAATAAAGGTCAGAAATGAAGCTATTTTATCTTAATGTCCCCAATCCTAAAATAACGAAATTTGTTGGCTAACAATTTGTGCGCTTACTTTTCTTAGCAAAATTTAGAAACTGCTAGTTTACTAACTTTAAACAAAATATTTTCAAGGGCATTCGTATAATTGATCGGCACAAAACTTTTCAACTACATAACAGCTTTAAAAGAAACACTGTTTCTTCCACGATTCTTTCTGATCCTTATTTTTATAAGAGGTCAAGCCTGTTGAACTTTTTTTCGTCCTTTTTCACGGATTTATAGTTTTTGTATTTTCTACGTTGATCTAAACAAGAACCATATATTACATATATTGCAGTAATTAAATACCAGTAAAGCAGTAATAACATTCGTAAATGTCGACCAAATTAAGTTTTTCCAAGGAACATCGATGCTTTGTAGATGTTTGTAAGGCATGTGACATTCGTGTAAGGTTGTCTAAGACATGTGACATAAAGACATCCCTAGGCACAATGAGCACTAAAGTATGTTCGATTTTCCATAAACATTGGGGTGTAAAAAATTTGTTCCCAATGGATTCCACATAATTTGAAGTTCAAAAAAGACTAAAAAAATAGATAGAGACAAGTTGTAAAAGTTCACTTGAATAATTCCTTTGAGGCATTTTTCTCGACTCATATGGAGGAGTTCAGAGCAGAGACATCTACAAAGAATGCTACAGGCAAAGATGATTTACTTTTTATCAAGGTCAAAAAGAAAAAAAGCAGCAGCGTATGGTCAAGCTACATCACAAAAAGGTAAATCTACTCACTCACCATTAAATTCGCATACTTTCATTTCATCCTCGTTAGAACCAAACTCCACTTTTGCTAATAAACACCTTCACATTTCAGCCATTTCTACTTTGAAAACTAACAATCACAAAGAAAACGCCACAAGAAATAACGCTGTAAATATGCAAAACATATCTACAAAAGAATATAAAACTTATATGTATATAATTAAAACAGCTCAGAGTGTCTCGCATAAAAATGTCAGATTTATGGGAAAAAAAATTTCCGAACAAAAAAATGTTCATACCAAGCAAGGTTTTTTTACTTAAAACAAATACAAATAGCAATGAGGTAGAAAAACTCAATAATATGGTTAACAATAAACTTATTAGTTCTTATAATTCAACACTGCCAAATGTAAATCAAATAAAAAAGATTCTTTATTCACGCCGTCCTACTGCGCCGTTATCCGTTCCGTTGATTGGGACATAACTGATAAACAAATTAGCGATCACTTAACTGCTAGTAATATACACATCGGTATTGCAAATGTATTGTTGCAAGAGCCACCAACAAACCAACCAATGATAATTAGAATAATTACATGTAATAAATCTTATGAATCACTTCTCAAGGACGGTGTATTGTATAAACATAGACATTATTCCGGTATACACAAGCTCACCTCCTCCACAGTTACCACAAGCTGCGCAAAATTTGACCACTACAGAGAATTGCGGCAGAAATAAAATGCAAAGGTCAACATCACATAAATAAATGTATGTCGGATTTACCGATAAAATGCACAGCATGTGACACAGATCACTTGTAGCTTGGTCGGTTACAATACCCAATAGCACCGATTCCGGGAATTCTCAACACCAAAATAAAGGTTATTAACAAAAAATCTACGCCGACAATCACATACAATGCGGGAATTCCGGCCATAACGCTGGAGGAAATTTTATGTAATTATCGCCATCTTTTGTAAGTTATTTGCTTGCAAGATATTAATTCTTAGAATTATTATTATTATCTTACAGAATATAGCAGTTAATGTGTCAGATCGTATAAACCTGATATATTATTATCTTACAGAATATAGCAGTTAATGTGTCTTTGATCGAATACACCTGTTTTCCCGACAAAAAAAATTTGTGTTCCCGAATCTCAAACAGAAAATGCGTGGGCAGCGATTCTGATCACCGCAAGAAACTATTGAAGCCTTTAAAACCGATGCCGCTACATATTTTTGCAGAGTGAAAAAATAAATTTCTAGTATTAATTCAAACGCTTGCAAAAGTAACCCTCGTACAATATAAACTTAAAACATGTACTAAAAGTATAAAAAAAAAACTTGAACAATGTTTTAAATATATAATTACAACGAAAAATGCAAAACAAGAACAATTTCATTTTATTATGAATCATGTTTTCTTCAACAGTGGTATAAAATGTATTGCGTTCTTTGCTTCTTTACAAACACTCCATCGTCCTAATCGATGCTCTCTTCCCGTTCCGGCAATTAGGTACTTTCCATCTATTGTAAAATACATGCAATTTACGAAACCTTTTATATCAAATGTAAAGAGCTGTGTTAGACTTTTGTTTGCATCCATTTTATATATACGTATTGCGCCATCACTTGAACCTGAAATAAATTTAGTTATCTGACATATTGAAGCAACTATTGAACAAATAGAGATTTGTTTCACAAGAATTGGATTGAGATAAGGATGTATCATTTGTAGAAGCCATCAAGACATCTCAGATTGAATGGCATCTTAACGTATGATATGGGGACCGTACTGTGGTCTTTCGTAGTAAAGTCTAGCTTTACTATCTCCTAAATTGTATAATTAAGACGTGGACTGTTGTGGATAGGGTCTCAACAAAAAAAACATGATATAAGTAAAGACCCTATCATCGACAAAGAAAGTCAAATGGACGGTGAACATCTTGAAGACGATAGTTGCTATAATATAACTTAGTGCAGATCTTGAGATACTAGAAGCTCTAACCTATCTTAGCAGTCGCATCAGTGGGTTCTTTCCTTAAAGATATTGCAGCGCATTGCAAAAATGAGAGTAGCCTTTACTCGACACAAAAAGTTACTCAGCAGAAGTAATATCCATTTCCACTCTAAGATAAGCCAAAATAAAAAGATACAGCCAATAGAACTTGTTCGTATCGAAGGATTTTACGTGCCACGACAGTGAATAATTTGACAAATGACACAAATAAGAATTCACAGAACTACTGGATATGAGGAACCAAGAAAAGTACAGAGTATTAGAACTCATTTTACATGGGAACAAACCGAGGAAGGAGGCCATCATGCCTTAACGATATGGAATTATATTTGGCAAAATGGAATCCCTCTTAGCGGTACTGTGAATAGAATCATGATACCTAACTGTGTTAAACAGATCAAACATAATAAATAGCCCTAGTTATAAATTTCTTTACCTGATGCTGCTAAATCACAATTAACCAAAGCGGCTACGGAAGAAATCCAATATGGCTGGCCATTGGATACATCAATGCCATGCGCGTTATCAATAACACTCATAGGTTTCTTTTTCTGAGTGTCAAATAAAGCAACTTTACTAAAAAAACAGACATTTCAATAAAATATTTCATATTTATAAAAACTTTGATCAACATACCCATTATCTCGTCCAGTAATAAACGTTTTATCATCAACCAATTTCATACAATCAACACTACCGGTGGTTTGATAAACTAAATGCGATTCATCAACGATCTTCCAAAGACGTACACTTCCGTCCATACTACCTGCAGATAATGGAGTCTCGTTGTATAAACAGTCCAATGCCGAAATTATTTGTGTGTGGCCAAATAAAGATTCCACGTAGTTCATATCATCAAGTTCCCATAATCTGTCAATAGATTAGACACATTCTTTATTATTAAAAAACTCGATTTCATTGAAACTTGATGTAAATAATAATTCATCCTGGAGCAATGTCTACCTCTTCCACTGCTGCATTGGAGGCACTCACAGGATTGCTTCCCATGCACACACTAGTGAAGGCTATGGCTATCGCTAAGACAAAAAGAATGAAACTCAATCTTACAGGACATTTAAAAATCCGTAACGAGCCCATTAGCGGCACCACTCACCGATTGCAGGTGGGATGACATGCCACTAAAGTTCAGCGTTAAGCAACCATTTCTAGTTACCATTCATACCAGGGATGTCTGGGAAAACGAGCCTTCATATGGCAAAAGTGCGTTGAAATGGTATACAGATGGATAGAAACTGGATAGTGGTGGCGCAGAGACTTGAGTGTATGGCCGCAAGTGTAGTAAAGTGATTTCACTGGATACACACACCTCTATCATACAGGCTGACATAATAGCCATTGATAACTGTGCTCTAGAAATAATTCAAAAAGGTATGAAAGGGGTTAATATCAATATACACATTGATAGTCAAGCAGCACTAAAGGCATTACAGGCTAAAACCTGTGAATCGAAGCTACTGTGGGACTGCCTGACTCATTTGAAAGAACTGGCAAAACATAAACATTTAAAGTTATGGTGGGTGCCAGCACATTCAGGGATTGAAATAGTGGACAAGCTAACCACTATTTCATTGTGTTTTAACTAAAGAACACAGGAAGTGGATATTAAGACAATGGAAATATGAAACCAGAACCAAATACTGGAACAAAATCCCAGGTCAGGAAGGCCTTTATAGATCTTTCACACCAAAATATTCAGTCTCAACAAAGAGGAACTCTCGATATATACCGGCTGTATTACGGGGTATTGTCCTCTAAACTACCATATGCATAAAATTGATATGGTTGAGAACCCAACATGTCGATTATGCAATGGTAAGGCAGAAACGACAAAACACAATCTGAAAACACATGTGAATGTCAGGCAGCATCGAGCTGCACACGTAGACAGTTCAGAGGCATGACAGTAAATGCCGCGAACATCAGGCAACAACATCTGAAAACAGTCATAAAGTTTATGAAAGTACTGAGACTATTTTAAACGACAAGAAAAGATCTTTT
The DNA here is from genome assembly GCA_009867245.2 of Adranes taylori. Lineage (NCBI taxonomy): Eukaryota > Metazoa > Arthropoda > Insecta > Coleoptera > Staphylinidae > Adranes > Adranes taylori. The sequence goes on from WYDF02298789.1 coordinate 11,340, forward strand.
AGGTCGACATGATTGAGTTGATGATCCTGCCTATAATAATAATAAAATAATAATTTAACAGAATTGTTACTTATAATCTTGTCGTTTCCTCTGTTAAAAAAAGGAGTAATAAATTATAATATAAAATTAGTGTACCTTATAGATTTATCAGCACTACCCGAATACAAAGTATGTGTATTCATTCTGAATGCCACAGCTGATATTTTGCCAGTATGCCCCGTTAATTCACGCATTAAGCTCAAATCCTTTGGATCTCTTATAGTTATGGTGTTTGTTACATCTCCAATAGCCTGTAGAACGTATATATCTTTGCTCATAACACACAATACATATATTTATATACAACGAGTATAGATATAATAATACTACATATAAATTAATATTTTGTGGATTTCAAAAGGTTGCTAGGTATTGGGGTAACATTTTTCGGCCCTTCAAAATAGGTATTCTCAGCGCCAAATTAGGCATTAGATACGGCAAAATATGTGACTAAAATCAGTACATCCACAAGTAACAACAAAATGTAAAAAGTAGTACCATTAGGGAGATTACAATTTAATTTATACACACCGTAGTGCCACATTAATAACTAGGGAACTAGGAACGAAAAGAGGAGAACGAAAAAACTATATGAATATATAAATCGAATGAGTTAATAATTTTATTTGCTGTTAAGTAAACAATCAATATAAGTAAGTAAAATATATCAACATTTATGATTATATGAATATATAATGGTTATCGTGCCATTTAAATATTTTATGTCCTGGTCTACGGGCAGTCGATTTAAACATGTAACAAATGTTGCCGTCCTTCTTACGTTTTTGCTACTTACCTATAAATTTGCTAGATACTGTGAAGTAATAATAATTTTCTCACATGTTAGTGTCACTTTTTCGGGATATGTCTAATTATTTATGAGTTTTTGTAACTTACACTAAAAGAATGTTTGCTAAACAAAACAATTTACACAAAACATCAAGGATCTAAATTAATTTTTATTTTAGAAAAGCATTACAATTAAATTAGAAACTTCCTTAAACAATGTCCTAAAATTTTAATGTGCTAATGTCATATCTAATATATGACAAAAAAAAAGGAAAAAGGGGACAAAGATTAAAAAACGAATCCACTTTATTCCCAAGCGGGGGTTAATAATACATTAATTTACAGTCGGTAAGAGATACATACGACACTAGAGGATAATGAAGTAAGTGTGAAGATATCTGATACCCAATCACAAAGAAGGGACAATGAATGGAGGACTCAGTATAACAAAAGAAATAAAAACACTATTATAGGAACAAGAGTAAATACTCGATATTAAGACGAGAGAAATATGCGTGGTTTTATGTCGGTGACTTACAGAACAATGTGACAAACGAAACTCTGACCACTTACATACAAACAGAAGTTCCCTCCAGTAAACCGATATGTGAACAATTAAATACAAAAGGAAAATATTTATCTTTTAAAGTTGGAGTTGAAATTGCATGAGTCGTTTTATGATGGAAATTGTTGCCCCAGAAATGTGGTGGTAAGACGCTATAATTTCTTTTTTCAATCATAAACGAGACAACCACAAGATACCTAGTTATGGAAAACATTATAACTGATAATGTTAATAAGAAAGATGATAGAATAAAAAAAGCAAATTAGTCAACATGTTCAGAAGATTAAAAAAATTGGTAGTCCAATCTATACGAAATGAAGTATCAGAACTAGAAGCGTACCTGGTAAATTGTGGAGAATCGTTGGAAATAGTCTGCGTAACAGAACACAGGATGAACGGAGCAGAAGCAACATCCCTCAAGTTTCCTTACTGGGATATGATTACTTCTTGCTGCAGGGTAAATTCTACCCATGGCGGCTCACTCATTCTATGTGCAAGCAAACTCAATTGTGTATATTTAAAAAAATTTGTTACTCTGTCTAGTGAGGGTGCTGTGAAATATCCGCTGTGTTATTTAAAAATTATAAGTTAACTATACTAAGCATTTATAGGCCTTCTCAGGCGGATTTCGACTCGAAATATGATTACAGGGATTGTATACTGTGGCGATTTTAATGTCATATTTAGCACAAGCTGTGGAGCACCAGAGAACCACCGAAGTACCACAGATCTACTTGATTTGTTAAAATGTTACGGTTTTACACAGTGTATTTTTAGCCCCACAAAATGGAGGAACTGCATTGATAACATATTTGTAAATTTTGCAAATGGAAATTTAATAGGTGATGTTGTCAACCTAAATTTCTCTGACCATCTTGGCCAACGTGTTAATTTTGATGCACCTAGCCATAATTCGATAATGAAAGTAACGAAATACGTCCCCATAACTGAGAAGGGTAAAATTATCTTTTATAATATGCTGGCTAATCTCAGGTGGGATTTCGTATCAATTGAAAATATTGATGTAAATATCAAATTTGTGGTATTTGTCAGTAATATAATTGGCAGGTTTAAGATTGATTTTCCGGAAAGTTTTACATACCAAAGAGCAAGTATGGGTGCAATGGTTTACCGATGAGCTGCGAGCAATGCGCTATAGGTTGCATATGTTAACAGAATTATTTCGTAGATATGATGTTACTGAGATTCGTGAAGCTAGGAATAAATTGAGAGGAGAGATAAATTCAACAAAGTCAATATGGACTACAATAAATGAAAGAAGAAAGTCCTCTAGAAAAATGGTTTCAGAAACTTTAAGTGGTTTAGACTTTAACGAATATTTTGCTTCCATCTCTAAAAAACTTGTTGATATAATACCTAACAGTACGCAAGATCCAATTGATTATATGAATTTCTTGCTAGATCACAATATTGAATTTACACTAGGGACCGTTACAAAATATGAAGTAAAGAATATTCTAAATTTAAGGAATAGTAAATCCAGAGATCCATTCGGATTAACTGTCTCAATAATAAAAAATAACATTAACCATATTATAGAGCCTCTGGTTGGGTTTAGAACAGGGGTCTATACTGATTGTTTAAAGCTTGCCCATCAAATACCGATATATAAATCTGAGAACATAGATGATGTCTAAAACTATGACCTATTTCGTTGTTGCTAATTTTTTCTAAAATAATTGAGAAAGCAACAGCAAATAGAGTGCTCGCATATTTTGAGGATAATAGTATTTTTAACAAGTTTCAATTCGGTTTCAGGAAGGGGCTGAGTACAGTAGACGCTTTAATATTTTTAGTTGATAAAATAAATTCAACTTTCGAAGCAAAAAATTTTATGATGACCCATTTCTGTGACCTGTCTAAGGGATTCGATTGCATAACGCATTCAATTCTAATTAATAAACTGAAAAAATATAACTTCGGCATAACTAGTACAAGACTTATAGCGTCATTTCTTTCTGTCATGTATGTCATTTCTTTCAATAAGTTAAGCTAAATGGTGGCCTCTCCGAAAAATCCTATCGCCAATGGAGTACCACAGGGTTCTGTATTGGGACCAGTGTTATTCTTAATCTATATAAATGATTTCGCGGACATCCTCATGCAAGCCGGTGCAAATCATTTGCATTTTGTGCATGATACGACAATTATGTTCCATGGTTTGACCCTAAATGAAGCTAGTGAGAGAGTGAAATAGCATGGACCAAGACTCAAGATTGGTTTTCAATTAACAAATTACACCTGAATAATAAAGAAAACAGTACTCAGATGTTCTTTAAATAAGGATCTGCTCTATGACAATCCTGATTACGGGAAGTTTTTGAGTATACGCTTGGACCACAATTTGGTATGGAACAAGCATGTAGATGCGCTCGCAGATAAACTCAATAATAACATATTTTTTCAGAAGAATTTAGCTTCATGCGTTTCTAGTACAACTCGTCTCACGGCATATCATGGAGTTTGCTACTCATTAATGACATATGGCATTGCTCTCAGGGTTCCAGAATGTTTGCACTCTATCTAGAGCAGTGTTTCCCAACGTGGGGCCCACGCCCCACAGGGGGCAATTTCATAGTTAAGGGGGGCAATTTAAAAATGGACTCGACACGACTTTAACCCTTTCGCTTTGGGTTATTTAAATGCAATGCTAGATATCGGTTACAAATTTAACAAAAAAAGCAAATTCTTAAAAAAATACTGTAAATAATTATTAGGTATAATTTGACGTTACCAAAATATCAACTGAGTAATTAGAGTCGTCAAGTAAACTTCGTCGGGAATTCACCGCGGAGTGTGCCGCCTGTCGCGGGGAACCCCGGAGGTTTTAAAACTCGCTAAACAACGCCGTTGTTCGCACCTAATTGGCCCAACTCAACTTTTGTAGTGTTTTACATCATTCAGTTGGTGTTAATTTGAAATAAGTGTCCGTCAATTAATCGTTGATTTAACAAATATATTTATATATAT
>WYDF02298800.1:5157-15722 GCA_009867245.2 Adranes taylori
TCCCCATGTATTAATAGGGTGTATGTCTGAAAATGGCCCGAAAGGATTGAAACTATATAGTCACAATCTACCAATTGGGCAAATCACGAAGTAAAATACACTTTCAGTGGACTGGCCAGGTTGTCAGCTTGCCCGTTGATAAGTGGGCCCCAGCCATAAAGGGGCCCTAAGCCCACCCTTTAAGATTAAGTATTAAAATAAAATAATTTACATCAATACTCGAGAGCAATAAAAATATCAGTGTGTGGTTAATGACATCACATTAAATAAAAAATTTGCATCTTCTTTAACTAAAAAGAAAGAAGTATTAAACAGATAAGTATTATAGAGAGGATTATAGATATTATAAGAAATGTTAGGTATTCACGCACTCTCATTCTGAGGTCACAGAAATGAATCGTCTTACAATATGAAATTCTGAATCATGGGAATTTTTTGGCTACAGTAAATTTGATCGCAAAGTATGAGCATGTCCTTTCAGATCACGTTTCTGCACTGCAAAATACTACCCTACAAATAATGAAACAATTGGAACTAAAAGGAAAGTCTCAAAGTAAAGGACTAGTTACAAACCTAAGTAAAACGACCATTAACAATTTAACTCAAATTATGAAAAATATTATTCAAGAAAAAAATTGTAATGACGTTTCTCAAACAAAATATTATTCTATTCAAGTTGATTTAACACAAATATTGCTTCTAACGAAATTCAGCATTGTTGTAAATAAATAAATAAACCTTTATTGGCATAAAACAAAGCTTCACAAACTCAGCTTACATTTCTAATTTCAATAAATTTAAATTATATTTCTGTTTATACACTAAATTAAATTAATTTACACAATCAGTACAAGGACGAAGGGAAGGCTCAAACTGATTCTTGATTCTGACTTTCTCCTATTTTCTGTCATCACTTATCCTAACTACACTATTTCACTCCTTAACACCCCTTCCCTACTTACGATCTCCTAGTCTCAATCAACCTAATCCCTACCTTACCTTCATCCCCCTCTCCAGTCACCCCTTTTCTGTTCTTTATGGCTTGCCCCGTAAAACACTCCTAATTATTCTCATTATTTCAATTCCCCTTCCGTCCTTTCCCAAATTTACCTTCCAGTGTACTCCCAACTCCTTTTCTTCCAACGTCCATAGAAGCCCTACAAAATCATTCATCCAGTGACACCAATCCTCTTCATACCTACCACATACCCGACACAACCTCTCTGAGCCTTCCATCCAGAATGTATTGCCTCTCTCCTCGTTCCCGTATCTGAACCTAGCAAGCATACACTTGTCTACCATCCTTAACCTCGAGTCTAAATACCGATCCATTCCCTCTTCATCCCATATCCACATATTCCAACTATTATACCTGCTATCTCGCACCTTGCTAATCCTTCCCTGTCTCTCCACATCTCTCAATCTTTCCATAAATTCATTCCCAACTTTACATTCACCCACCATCTTCTCAACCCATTTGAACGTGGACCAACCAAGCATCCTATTCACATTCATTCTACTCTTTACCCATTCATTCTCCCATCCATTCCTAGCTGCATTACACAAACTTTCTGGTGTGCTTTGTATCTGAAACATCTCTCTTTTCGAACCAACAATAGTCAGCCAGCATGTTTGAACTCCATTTACCTTGGTACCTTTTTTCATTGTAAAAAGTTGCTGATGAAAAAGTTCGCCGTGTTTGTCTCTTACAACTCCAGAGATTTTCCGGGAAAAAATCTGAGAGTCTAAGAAACACATTTTTAAGGACATGTTATATCCCATAACTTTATATGAATTTAAAAGATCAGCCACTACATCACGATAGTTTTCTGTTTTATGGTTTCCAAGAAAATTCAAACATATATTTTTGAACGACTGTCTTTCCCGACTACTGATTTTGGAAAATTTTGATTTTAAGTACAAGAATCCATCACAGTTTTTATCCAGTCCTTTGACGAATTTTTTCATAAATCCCAATTTAGTATGCAATGGAGGTAAATATATTCTTTCAGGATTTACTAAAGGGACATGTGCCACATTTTTCTCCCCATGGATAAGGGATTTGCGATTAGGCCACAATTTTGTAACGTATTCATTCTTTTTATCTCTGCTGTTTCATTCGCATAAAAAACAGCAAAATTTTGTGTACCCAAGTTGCAAACCAAGCAATAACCTTCAAATTATCACATATATACCATTTATATTTTTCATATTCCATTTTCTGTAACACTAGTTTCATATTTTCATACGTCTTTTTCGTATCAGCGGCATGCACTACAGGTATTGATGGAAGCTTATTGCCAATATGTAGCAACACAGCCTTGAAACTAACTTCGGAAGAGTCCTTAAACAGGCGCCATTCATCTGACCGTTGTTGATACCCAAAAAGTTTCGTTATTCATTTTAGATGTTATTCCCTTAATATTTATTAAACAAAAATTACAATCTGTTAAGTGATCTTGCTGTTCCCTCCAAATCATAGGCATTGCAATTGGCATATGGTGTGTAGCATTTTTTCATCCAGTCAACAGTCTAACACATGAAATACAGCATATATTCTGGGCCCAGCTTTTATCAAAATCACCAACTTGACAGCCAAAGTAAAGTTGATAACATTTACGCACAAGCGACGTGAAATTTCGCCTCTGAGACTTGAAAGTCAGTTCACCGCAAATGTAACAGAAATTATCCGCATCATTTACAATACTATTCTACATCAAATCCAATACAATTTGAAATGAAATATGAGGGAAAAAACGCACAAGTAATATGTACTCGTACTAACACGCTCACGTCCACTGCAATACTGCCGACGCTTTTGACACAACACAACCTCTAATGGTTAGAATCTGGTACTAGTCCCTCTTTCCCCTGTTACTTTTCGTCGCTGTCTGCGTGCATCCGCAAAGTAGAATCTTTTAAAAGACAGGAGAATTTTCTATGGCTGGATGTCACGTAACGACTACGTCATGCCCTCTACTCTCGAAAGATGCAGAATCACGTCTTGTACTTTTGCATTAAACAGCATATCATTCCTTTAAATAAGTTGAATAAAACCGCTAAATATAAGTTAAATGTTTCTATGAGAGGGCAAAGATAACATTAAAAGCAGTTTTGAAAAGACGCTGTCACATAGAAACTGTGCCCGATGGAAAAATTCTGATTACATATTTGAATTCAGGATACAAAAATGCACTACAATTACTATTTAGTTACCTTGTGAAAAAAAATCATGTCGACCAGTGTAATTTGAAAATTCTTTTGAGTCTAACTTACTTTGGAATCCTGCCACATTTGAACATAAAAGTATTATTCCTGTGTTTCATTGCTTTTTAAAAGTTCACTAAAATACGTTTTCATTCATTCAAACCTTCTACTTTGAGATCCCACAGCTCATTTTTTTGAATACCAACTAATTCTTCCAGAGATTTGAAATCATTGGACACGTAGTAGATTCTTCACTTTAAGGGACATAAAGAAATCGTTCGCACTTAGATGGAGATTATAAGAATGATATATTACTCCAACCCTTTGCTTGTTCTAAAAACTCCTATGCGTTGTCAGGTGGAGCATGATTGGTCGATTTCGAGTGGTTTTTTAAAATTTGCACTGGTTTTTTAAAGTTTTAAAGTACCACATATTCTACACATAAGGTGTGGTAAACACATGGTTACATACCAAGTATTATTAACCGTTGTTCTTCCAGAGAAATTGTTGCTACATTAGACCAAACAATTGCTCTGAAAAGTTTTGCTCTTCAAACAAAAAGAGCAAAAAGTCTCCAAAAGGGTTGTTGCGTCTCATGTAGCAACAATTTTTCTGGAAGATATAATCGCGGGCATTTTGATCCCGACAATGACTTACTGCTCAGTTGTTTGGGTAGTCGTTACGGACATCATGCCATAGAAAATTCTCCTGTATTTTAAAAGATTCTACTTTGCGGATGCACGCTAGACAGCGACGAAAAGTAACATGGGAAAGAGGGACTAGTACCAGATTCTAACCATTATTAAAAGTACATTATTATCTTCTATATATTTTATCTTCTCTCATGTAATCTCAAAATAGCATTGGTTCCACACTCCCATTTATGTTTATTTATTTTTCTTTAGAAATGGAAAAGGTTTGGTATAAAGCTCTGGACTTTATAAAAGAAAACGAATCAAGAATACGATCTGAAATCCAAGTTGTCAAAGGCGAACCGTATGAAGTTTGGAGATGGTTAGGAGCTCTTAACACAAGGTAAATTTTATATTAAAAAGTAATTTTCGTTTTTCTATTCGAGTGAATATTTATATTTTAGTTAAATAGTTCACTGCTTATGCAGTGCTTTTAAGAATTTGATGTAATATACTAATTTAATAATTTTTATTGGTAGGTAAAAAACGTAAAATACCCCCAACCCCTTACCTTCCTGACCAAAACGTTTACTAATTTCTGCACCTACTCTTTCATTCTCATTCATTTCCTTCGCTCAAAGATCCTATCTTTCCTCTCTTTTACCACATATTCTACACATTCTCTCCTACGCATTTATCCAACGTCCATTCTCTAAATCTCGCCATTATTCTTTTCTCTTCCATGTTCATTTCCGATAATATGTATTGTAAAGCGGAAAATAGGCCAGAATTTAAATTGCATTTTACTGCATTTACTTTACGTTTTAATAGCTAAGTTCTAGGAAATGTATAAATAGTCTGTTCATAAATGTGATATAAAAATGACTTCATCCTTAGTAGGCAAATTAAACACGTCAATATGGAAGTATTATGTAAACATGAGTAGTCGTTTTATTACTTCTTGTCTAACTAGAATTATTATGTAAATATGTGTAGCTGCCATTCGGTATTGGTTTGTGTCCGTGAATTATTAGCTCGGCTAATTATTTGAACACATACACTTTGTAGATAAGGGGCATGAAAATTGAAAGGGCTACAGACAGCGGAAGATATTTAAAAGTCGCTTCACTCAAGGCAATTTTCACGGCGAGCCTCTTTGACAATAGGAGTTAGAGTGGGTAAATGGGCGTAAATGGATAGCGAGTAGGAAGACATGAGACAGGCGCACGCGACGGGCATATGCTTCTGTCCTGGAGACAAACATCTGTGTTTGTCTCCAGGACAGTTTGTTGAAAGTAAATTTTTCTGATTATTAAAAAATAAACCTACCTATAGTATCGCGTTCAAAATGGATGTAGATCGAATGTGAGTTTAATTATATTATATATTTATTAACTACTTTGAAAACTCAAACAGTGAACAAGTGTGAGCGAGTGTTGCTATAATTACTTGCTTGGCTCGATAATGGCTAGTTTTTTTTTAAATACCGCATTTAATTTTAATTTAAATACTGGAAAATTATTTTGGAGTACTTATTTCTAGCACAGCGATGATGATAATGAAACACACAGCGTGACGTTTTAGAGAAATGTATCAATTTAATTATAATTTAATCGGACTATATATAAAATGACTTCTTATGTAACTATAAACAATTAATAATAATTTGTGCGTCTCTGCGTTATCATGCAATAGGTTAAACATTACTCGTGCCGATTTGCTGTCTAACGTTAGTTTTTAAAAGATGAGCTTTGCATAATATGAATTGCAAAGTAAACGCTACCGTAATAGTTTGTTTTGATATATAAACATGTAATTATATTGGGTGCAATTTAATTACTGCAGTAAAACATTTGTATCAATTTTGCTTAGTTAGGAATTCTAGGTTAATTGCTTTAAAGAGAATGATCTTTATTTGTTGAACTTTTTAAAATGAACTATCTAATAGTTTCTTAGGAATATCAGGAAATATATGACACACCTGACGCGGTTCTTATCCTTCAGATAACCCCAAATATATATATATAACCTACATCTGAAATTATCATCAATAAAGTAATATACATTATAAAAAATACAGTACATGAATTAAATATAAACCTTTGTAAAGATATCTGCAAGTATAAGACACACCTGTCACGGCTCTCATGCTGGAGATATCCCCTTGTAGTTTTATCAATAACTTTTTGCCTGTACAAACATATAAATGGTTTCGTGGAATTATCTGGGAGTATGATCACATTAGTAATTATCCTCCATATAACTCCATCTGTAAGAAAGCCAATATAAATTTATTAAAACATTTTATTAAATGTTGCGTAGACAATCTGAGTAGCAGCATAGAAGCCGTGGTTCCTATCCTCTAGATATCTTCTGTTGGAATTAGCAATATGCTACATGAAATATCAATACAATTGAAATATAATCTTGTAAATGATAATAAAATATAAGCGTAAGCAATGTCTTGAAGTCTATAGATTTGAAGAATCTGTAGTCTCCAGACTACTCTGTTTACTGCGTAAACAAACACATTAAATTCTGAATTTATTAACTAATGAACTAATTTTATTTAAATAAAGCCAATTTTATTAACTAACTCCTTAATGAAGGTTGTGACATTGCAACGATATCTATTCTCCCAATATGTTTAACTCCTTAATGTTTGTGGATATTTATTTTGTTTACTTGAGAATTGGTCTTAAAATCTATCGCATGTAATATTTACTGTCATTAATTTTGAGTTTCATTTATTTCATGTGTTTTGCTAACCCGATTAAATTTCCGTCTATAAATTATTCGATTATATTTGTTCCGATCCCATTTATACAGTCGGGTGGGTTTCATCAGTTGAAGTGAACTTATTAAATCTATTTATCAAGTACAAACTCACCCCACTATACTGTTGTGTACAAACATACACGCGACAGTATTCTGACACACTTCCTTCTATTGTTACGCATTTTTATATCTTCTATTATACCTATTTTTTCTAATCTTTCTTTGCAATTGCAAACTGCTTTCTTACTTCATTCATTCATACCAAATATACTCTCTTAAACAATCTTTCACCCTCACTCATTACGAGGTATGTTATTTTAATTTTGCATATTGCCACATACAGAGCACAACGTATGGTACCGAAATTAACCTCAACATTATATTGGCAAATGTTGAAAATTTTGTCAAAATACAAGTAGTTGAGTCACAGTGAGTTTTTAAAATTAGTAAGGCGTTCAGAAACATGAAATTGAATCGAAAGCATTTCCGAGTGATAATTTTTTACAACTTTTGAAGAAGTTTATCGCAACAACAATGTCTTGCCGCGTTGATTCCTGTTTTTGGTAATGAAGCGACAATTTTTCGATCAATCAAATCCAACAGATTTTACATGATGAGTTGCGCGTGACAAAATTAGTTTCTCGTAGGATCCTGCATCTGTTGACCGAGGAACAAATGGCAGCTCGTGTCAGTTGGTGACGTAGAACTCTGAATTGTTTCAACAGAGACCGCTCCAAAAATGTGTACAGTATCGTCAATGGTGACGAGTCTTGGATTTATTCTTATGAACTCGTGAATAAACGCCAGTCTACTGTTTGGGTGTTTCAAGATAAGGAGAACCTAACCAAAGTCATCCGTTCCCGCAGTGTGTCGAAAAAGGTGGTCGCAAAAAAACAACCCGCAGCGTCGGATCATCCTTCACCGACGAATGCGAGTGCGCTCACATTACTCGACGACCATTTGAGTTTTTGGAGCAACAAAACATCGAATTGCTTGATCATTCTCTGTACAGCTCTGATAGTCCCAACGATTTTTTACATTTCCCGCCATCAATGCACTACGTGGTCAGCTAGCGAATACAAAAGTGCATCGACAATGGTGGCAAGTACTTTGAAAAACAATAAAGGACTGAAATTTAAACTATTGCTTTTTGTTAAAGCTATATGCAAAATTAAAAAGACATCCCTCGTATTTCATTCAACCCTCTATACCCTCTTCCCTCTCACACGCAGCCCATACTTCCGCCCCGAACATCATTATACTTTTAACATACAAATCCAGTACCATTGTTCTCATTTTAACATATTCACCGAACGTTCTTTCTGATTCTTTCTATTTATATCTCTTTGGTTTTGTAGCCATTTCCACATGTTTCTTACATGAACCATTTTAGTTTAACACATATCCTAGATATTTATATCTTTTACCGTTTCTATTTCTTGTCCCCTAGCTTTGTTTTCTTTATATCTAATTCCAATTCTCTCTCCATGTACCTATTTACTCTTTCTACATTCTCTATCATGTCCTCGTGCTCAACATACATACAAACTTATTAACATAATTTAACGCACATACCTTTTCTTTATCTAATTTCACTCTCCTAGCACCCATTTCTTAATATTTTTTTCCAAATCAGCCAAATGTATCTTAAATAAGCAAGCATTTAAAGGGCATGCTAGTCTTACTTCCCTAATAACCTCAACCACCCAGACATTCTACTCTCGCTCTCACTTCATACCCTCATACATTTATTTTATAATCCTTACCATCCTCCTAGATATCCCAATCTTATACATCTTCTCCCATAATTTGACCTTTATTATCTTGTGAAATGCAGACTTCAGGTCTATAAACAACATATACAACTATCTCCAGTCACCTATCTCTTCTCCTCACGAATCCCGTTTGTGTAATTCTCGCTTTTCCTTCATCTTTTTGTTTCAGTCTTTGATTCAGCACAAATATTTTGTATAATCCATTCATCTCTGTTACCCCCTATAACTTTCCCTATTCCTCGTATCACCACACTTGTACACTGGAACCATTTCCCCTTGTTTCAATTCCTCAGGCAATTATATTCCTCCCTCCATACGTTACTCCTAGCCCTAACTAACGCTTTTAATACACTCTCATTTAGGCAAACCCACACTTCAACAAGCACCCTATGAGATCCTGTAGTACTTTCCTTTTTCATATTCACAACTCTTTCACTTCCACGCTTAGCACATATTCTTTATTTTCATGCTTATATGGTTTTCCATTCTTTCTTTCATCCAATTCCCTTTTGCATTTTGTTTCCCATTTTTTCAGCTGTATCATACATAATTTTCTTCTCTCGCTCAATAAACCTCTCGTTCTCAGATATTTCCACACATCAATATCAGTGTTTAGATTTCTTATTGTCTTTTGCTCTTCCCTGACGGTCGTATCTTTACATCTCCTATCTTCTTTTTTCATTCCCCTTTCGCCTTATGGAACTCCTTCCATGCCGTTATCCTTGTTTTTTGCCTTTAATCTATTTCTTCAATTTCTTCCCATTCTAATTTCCACCTCGATTCCACTGGAAAATGATCAAATTCTACTTCCATTATATAATCAGAAAATGATACCCTTCTCCATGGTCTCTAAATTTAACTCTTACTACCCCCCCCCCCCCAAGTTCCCATTTGTTCACCGATTTCCCACAGTCCATTCCTTCTCTTCTCTTCGATCCACAAAAATAGTTCTTTCGTTTAACATTGGTTACTGTATCCTTCGATTTACTTTCGATGCATACTCCTGTCCCTACATCTACATAGGTGTTTTATTCCCTTTTCTTCGAACCGTCCCACTCATATTTCTGATAAATTCTTTTCCATCTTTCTCATAATTCCATTTTTTATTAACATACACCGTCATAATCATCCATTTCATAGCATTTATATTAATCATTCCTCCATACGCAGCTTGCCATTCCTGTTCATTAATTTGTACTACATCCTTGTTCTCAAACCAGTTATAATCTCCCCTCTTGTTCCCTAGGGTAGAGCAAGAAGAGGAATTATCACTGCACTTGATGAATGATACACCAATACTACCCCTTTCTTCGTAATTGTTTTATTACTACAATATGTGCGGCTATAATTTCGGACTATGCATTTGTCTACTTAGACTACTTTGAATGTGTTAAGTATTATTAATTTTAATTAGAAATAAAGGAAAGACAGTTCTATAGTAAAAGAAATTTGTTATTTTACAGTACCTATATGTTTTTCAGCACGAAAAATAAATCATGGCAGGGTCAAGCATTCGAAACGCAAGCCGGCTCGGCAAATAGTCCGCCTTACTCTCCAACGTCCTGCCTAAAAATTCGCGGCATGATGGATGCTGATGCTGCTACATCTGCTGCCAATACCAATGGCGATGCGATTGATGTTCGACCGCATGTGGCACGCGCTGTGCGCGAAGCTGTGCTAGCTAAATGCGCAGACAAATGTCGAGTATTGCATTGTGCAGTCGATACGACAACGCGTTGTGTTTACTTAAAGTGTGCGGATCAAGGTGAAGCCGCTATTGCATATAGGAATTTGCATGGATGGTGGTAAGTGTTTAACTTTTTAAAATATTTAAATGAATTAATTTCATCTTCTGTAACAGACTGTCACTCGCGACGTTGCTAATGGAGAGTCCTAGCGATGTCCCAAATGGCGCAAACTAATATATTTCTACAGAATATAATAACCTCGGCTTGGCTGGTCGCTGTAGTTGCTGACTTGTCTTCGAGTTCGCAAAATATTAACTAAATTATTTTAATAATTTCACGGCTATCTATAAACCCCAAGCCGTCGGTCTGATTCTACTGTGTGCGTTGGCATACGCTTAAACAAAACTCACAATCAGTGGCGTAACTATACCGTTCGAGGCCCGTGGCAAATTCATCGGATGGGCCCCCTCCCCCCAATATAAAGA
>WYDF02298811.1:0-15722 GCA_009867245.2 Adranes taylori
TTCTCTTTGTTCTTCGATGTTTGTCATAATTTTCGTCTTGGACAAGTTCATTTTCAGACCAATTTTTTGAGATTCTAATTAATAGTTTAAAACTTACAAGTCTCTCTATATAGTTGCCATTATACTTTCTGTAGATTGAGTTATACCTAATCAACAATTTTTCGGAAAAAAATTGATGGGACTTTCAATTTCAAAAATTTTTTCATAGGCGTCTAAACATGACGCGCCAAAAATTCAATTTTCTACACATTTATAGAATTTCTTGCAAATAATTGGATTTCAAGATTACATGTAAGTGGAAAATACTTTCAGATATATGAAAAGCTATAATTGTACTTTTCCAAGATGGCCGCAACCAATTAATACAACGCACGCACTGATCCATCATGCTGAAATGTAAACGGGTATACGCGGGGCTCGCATTGTACGTCACTTTGCGCGAGTAGGTGCAAATGCGATCCGGTTGGTATCGAACTCAGGTGTATGCTCAAAGGAATTAATTGAATGCTCAGTTCAAACGAGATTAAGTTGGTAGCACCGTGTGTATGCTCATCGTGTCTATATTCGTCGTATGATTTGGTTTAAGCTTAGGTTTAAGTTTTTACGAATTACTGATTAATCCAAACGGAAGACGGGTTGGCCCTTATTGAAGAATAAAACTAATTTTGAAATTTGAAGAACGTTTCAGTGTTGGAGTCCACATTTAATTTAATTCAATTAAAACTAATTTTGTATTTGTTATGTGCCAAGGGGCGGGCATAAGATTTAGTCAAACTCTACAATATAGAATTAAATCAAACACTACAGAAATTTTATGTCTGTATTTGTGATGGAGTGAAACAACGATGCCGTGTTGTTGCTCTGCAATAGTTTAAAACCCTCCCCGTTTATAGCACGTAAAGTTTCCAGAATATTATCCCAAAACAAAAAAAATTGTAGACGTGCTCGCCACCGCATCTTTCTTATACTGGAAGTCCTACGTTTTGTTATATATTGCATAAAATAAAAGAGACCTGTTTAGTTTCGACTGTCACCTTATAACTCGTCTATTAAATTCAATTAGTACAATAGTTGTTTAGGGTACACTAAACAATATTAGTCTAACCTATAAATCGCCTACCCATGAATCCCCTGGGTAGGCGATTTATAGGCGACATATTTACCTACGACCCGAACAGTTTCGCTTTCGGCTTTGTCGCGGCCTACGGTTGCTCTTTAATCACTTTTTCCCCGAATTTGCATCCGGCATGGACTGCTCCGCTGTTCATACCGTACCACATGTATTACCATATACGTATTACATACGTATATAGTATATGAAAGATAAAAACACTGACGCATGGTATAAAATAGTGACACACTTAAATAAAGAAAATCTGGACCGTGCAAAAGCACAGAAACCAAAAAGCCTGATGGGGTCGTTTCGAAGTAAAATGCTGTAAGAGTCACCAGTTGCAAAAAAAAGCAACGCAGTCAGGGATAAATGTTCTCGTGGTGATTCGCTTTTCTAAATCTGGTATAATTTTTGATAACTTTGCGAGTTACCACGCTGAGAGCAAATATTCAAAACCCGTTTTGGTCATACTTGTAAAATTTTGGTCATACATACTTGTAAAATTGTTCATAACTGCTCTCTGACACTAAACAATTTAGTGAAATATTTTCTTCTTTACAAAAAATTGGTGTTTTCCACCAACGACGACGCTTTAGTTTTCTAATTAATTTTTTTTCTTATTAAATTATACAGTACAAATAACCCGGCTGCTGCTATTTCGTCATCCATAGTTATATCTTCCTGTCATCGCGAACAACTGGATTAGTCTATACGTCAGAAAATTACTTTCAATTTAAACGATTCTCGCGAGTGCGCACGAATGACGTGCGCGTATGCTCAGTGCGTGCGTGCTCAAATCTAATGACATTTAAAACGGTACTCTATCAGTCACGGAACTATGTAATTAGTTGCCATTATACTTTCCATAGATAGACCTAGTCAACAATGTAGTGTATTGTATTGCCATCTTACGGCGATCATATTAACTAATTAGACAAAATTATTGTATATTATACTGAAACTTGTTCCTCTTAATCAGTAGCATAATGTCTTGCTTCCTAAGTCCAAATTATGCTTAAAAAGCAAAAATCTTGCTACAGAACTGTACATAATCACCTTTCTAATTTTGTTTATCTTAGTAATTTCCTTTACATTTTATTAACAAACAACTTACAGTTTGTTAAAATTTAATTTAAAGTAAATTATATTCTCCTTTACTGGCATCTGTCATAACACTAAATATCCATTCCTAAAGGTACAGTCGATTGTAAAGCGAAAAAAGATAACTGCAGTTCTCGGAGACAGTTCGATGTTAATTTAATTCATAGAAGCACTTTATAGGTGTCACTAATTTCTCGCCTAATTTAACCGCCTGTATGTCTTTCAAACGCGCACAAATTCCTCAATAAATACATCCTTGAAGTACCTACTTAAAATATATAATAGATTTAAATGCACATAATCGCTATTATAATTGTCTAGTTTCTATTGGTTGTTTATCTTACAAATCAGCATTTAATAACAGTACTATTGTGGTGTCATTTTTAGAAAATATATTACTACAATTTTTTTCGAAGAATTGTTGATTAGGTATTAGAATCGATGTGCAATCATATCAATTTTTTGAATCAGAATGATTTATAATCATATATCACTATTTACAAACAGGGGTTTCCAATCGACTTTTTGGAAAAAAACCATCTTTTTTTCTAAAAATAGTTGATTAGGTATAACTCTGTCTATGGAAAGTAGAATGGAAACTAATTACTTAGTCCCGTGAGTACTACAGTACTGTTTTTTAAATGTCTTGTATACATTGCATTAATTTGTTACGGCCATCTTGGAAACGTACAATTATACTATTTTCCTGGCTTTTCATACACCCGAAAGTATTTTCCACTTAAAAGCAATGTTCAAATCCAATTATTTGCAATAAATTCTATAAATGTGTAGAATATTAAATTTTTGGCGCGTCATGTTTAGACTTTTTGGAAAAAAGTCCCATCAATATATTTTTTTTTCGAAAAATTGTTGATTAGGTACAGCTCTATGTATAGAAAGTATAATGGCAACTAATTAGCAGGTCCTGAAAGTTTTAGACTATTAACTAATTAGGCTTGATATAAATATTTATTTATAGCTCGCAGCCATTTTGAAAAAAATAAAAATTATAATTCCATTCATTTTTGTCTTCGCATCCTAAATTGATTAATACAAAATTTTATCGTGGGAATAAGGACTAAATCCAGAAGGAAAATAAAACTACAAAATTATAACAAGCTTTCGGTAATATTTATTACCTTCTTCAGGCTAGAAATGACACTGGAAAAACCAAAATCAAATAATCATTTTCTTCTTCTCTGTGTATATTATATATTTGAGAAATTGGGAAAAATTTGTAATAGTGAACATGTGTTTTACAATTCTTTTGAATCTATACTATTGTAAATTTGCATTGTGTTTTTTAAAATATATCTTATTTTAGTGCAAATTTGTTTCCATTATTTGTTAAACTTGGATATATTTCCATTAATACCCAAATCTTGCATATGTTAACAACAGTTTCCGTACAAAATTCGAACAACCTTACACATAATAATTAACTCCTTATTTTAATATGGGCCCATGTTAAAATTTAATTTTTCATTAATACAAAAATCATAAATACTTGCCAAAAGATCCTATTTTGACCTACTTTCCTAACCTACTTTCTTCAAAAATATCAAATCTGAAAAATATCCAAAACATCCCTTTATAACATCCCGATTTTTAAAAACCCTTGTGTTCCTATTTTTTCCTTGATTTCCTTTTCGCAAACATTTGATTTGTTAAACGTTATACATGTCTTTTGTATAATGTTTAAAAGCTGTTGAGCATGGTTTGAAAATACTAAAAATTCACAGAGTTCTAAAATTAAAACAGTCGAAATGGTTAGAACAATACATTTCGTTAAATACCACTATGCTGCAGCTAATACTTTTGGGAAGGATTTCTATATGCTTATGAACAATGCAATTTTTGGAAAATTTATTGAGAACATCGAGAAAAGAAAGGATATCCGACTTGTAACTAGCTGGGAACATGACGAACATCGAATTGGAGCTCGCAGCTTAATTTCAAAATTAAATTTCCGGTATATGACAATTTTTTCCGAAAATCTTATCGCTATCAACTTGTCCCCATCAAGTACTTCTATGATAAACCAATTTACATCGGATATACCGTACTAGAACTATCCAAATGGCTCATGTACGATTTTATTATAACTTTGTTAATCCAATGTATCAAAAGTTAAACTGTGCTATATGGACACAGATTTATTTACATTACATATTCAGACCAATAATTTATATTATGACATGAGGCAAAACATCAGCCGCTTTGATACCTCTAATTTTCTCCAATCCCCCCTTTAGAACAAAGCAGTCCCTGGTCTCATAAAAGACGCATATGCAGGGACTTTATTGTAAAAATTGCTGGAATTAAGATCTAAGATGTATTGTCAAATAGGTGAGAATCCATGACAAAAAAAGTTAAAGGTATCAAGAAGAATGTCGTTAAAAATAATATTTCTGCTGAAGATTCTCGGATTTGCTTATTTAAAAAAATAATGCTTTGCAGAACGCAGCTGAATTTTCGATCTATAGGATATAATATTTTCACGAATAAATTAGCCTCATCCCCTTACGATGACAACAGATACATTTGCGATGATGGTATATCCACATTAAGTTGGGACCACTACAATGTTTCCTCTTCTATATTGCCCGAGGATGAATGAATGGATTGTGAGGTGTCGTGCATAGTTATGTAAAAACACGTTAGACATTAATTGTATATTTCTATTTATAATTTATATTTCTATACTAAATTATTTATATTAATTTATTTTGTAAAAGTGGTTTGCTGTTTATTATATTTTGTTTATTGGATCTATTATATTGTTAAGTCTATATCTATATGAGTTTGAATCTATTTCTATTATTATATGATTAGGATTGGTAAGTCCATGTGTTTTACGCTGTATAGTTACATAGGATTTCAATAGTATTATTAAATTATAAGATTATATCTACTATATTGTAAATTTTAAATTGTAAAATAAATATTATGTTTAAAATTTGTTAGTTTTATTTATTTCCCTGTACACTGCAAACAGATCTTTATTTGACTAAAATTGGTTGGTTGGTTTTATCATAAATGGGGATTTATTTATTTAAAAATATTAGTAATTACTCAATTTTAGTTTTAAATCGGGTGATAAAACAAAAAACGTTAAAAATTAATAAAAAAATGTTTAATTACATTCACGACGATGCTATTTCGTCGGCACTATACGCAATACGCAATCATAATACGTAATTCCATCAGTGCATCAAATAACGCAAAGCAAATGGAGTTGAACTAGTAAACCAAAAGTTATGAGTTCAAATCCTGCGGTAAAAAGCGCTCTTTTAAAAAATGCATAGATTTGGAAATAGCTAATTACACAATATAATTATCTAAACACAAACACGACTCCACCAAGCGTCGAATATAAAGAACTAAATGCAACTAATAGTACAGAAATCTACAATACTAGAATTATCATATCATCCATTTCACATTTCGAGTTAGTATGATAAAAAATATAAAAAAAAAAGAATTAGAATAATGAAAATAAAAAATATAAAGGAAAAATCCTCCAAATCGATTAGACAAAAAACCTACATCAATAGTTTATTAGATTATATAAGTCATTAGCAAAGCATCACATGGTGCGTCATTAGTATAGTATTTCCACAAATTACTTCATGAAGAAGAAGAAGATTCGATCGAAGTAGATCAGAATAATATCAGAACGAGATTAGAATAAGAAAACAATAGCTGTAAATTGGTGTTGAGCGGTGTTATAATTATTATCTACATTTACGGCGACAATGTACATAGATATAAAAACATTGAAAAAAGCGCCTTAAAACGAGTAGACACAAAACATACATCAAGAGTTTATTACATTATTCTAGTATAGCATCACATAGCGCATCATTAGCATTGCGGTTCCACAAGTGACTGCGTGAAGAAGAAGTAGAAGAATAAGAAGTAAAAGAAGACGAAGAAGAATAAAGAGATGCAGAAGAAGAATAAGTAGATTGGAATAATATCAGTACGAAATTAGAAGGAGAAAACAATAAATATAAATTGGTGTTGAGCGGTGTTATAATGATTATTTAGATTTACGGCGATAATATAGGATAATATACGAACATTCAAAAAAGCACCCATCCACGATCAGACATAAACATACATCAAGGGTTTATTAGATTATATAAGCCATTAACATAGCATCACATAGCGCGTAATTAGCATAGCATCTTCACAAGTGACTGCGTGAAGAAGAACAATAAGAAGTAGAAGAAGATGCAGAAGAAGAATAAGAAAAAGATTGGAATGCATTAAACTAAGGTCCACGTGAGTGGGCGGGTTCGGTAGAATCGGCCATCCCCTACTACTATCACACAGAAGATGTTAATATCAATAATAAGAAAATTTAATATGACTTTACCAATGTACTTAGTTTAATAAATGTAAAATAACATCATTCTTATTTAAATTGTAAAAACAAGTTAAATATCTTAGATGTCTTAAAACTTATTTACTTTAACTAATAGCCTTTATATATAAATTAATTATAAAAATTTTATGATATAACCATTTTCGTACTTTATTTTCTTCATTACAATAATTTCACTTTTCTTTCCACGAAAGACAATATAAATTACTCATTTTCTAAAATATGATCAAGTTCTCGCTAAAAAAATTTCAAATAATTTAATAGAGAAAAAAAATTTTTAGAAGTTAATCAAATAATTTTTATTTTATTAAAACCTTTATAATATCTACTTTATTATAATTTTATTTTATATTTTATATTAAACAATTCAATAAACATCGCAATTTAAAAATGAAACCAATTCTAATATATAATAATATATACGTTTTAAGACTCTAGAATGGTTGTTTAAAAGGTAAATGACATTATAATTTTATAAAATTTATTTGCATAATTTGTTAATTATATAACTTCCATAGAGAATGCATTGTAATATTGTACCTGAGTATCATTGTAACTGACTTTGTAACAATTTTTAGTTTACTCTTTGATAATAGACGAAATTGTGTCGTCAAAACTATAGTCAGCTTTGACAATCATTAAAAAAAATATATTGGAGTTTGAAATCCTTTATTACTATGTGTTGACGACGTTTTCCTGGATTTAGTGCCACCTCCTTCAGGACTCTACAAATTATTACAATAAGATTGTAATGAAAATTGCACTTCATTGTCATAATTTGTAAAATCGTGAAGATGATGACAATATAGCCACCGAAACGTCGACAAAATGTAGCAATAAAGAACAATAAATATCAAAATTTAAACGCTAGGAATTTTAATTTTAAATTAATCTAAAAGAGTCCAGAAACAAAACAACTATTTGTTTACTAATTATTTCGAATATTTATTTAAGAATTATCTAAAGACGGTTCCTCGGTAGTTTCACCAAACATCTAACTGAAATCGCTTATTCTTGAGTTACGTGCCGAAAATCTAAAGTTAATTATAGCTTTAAGCGAAATTATATTACCCGATTTTACGATAATACAATAATGGAATAATAATGTAAATGCGACTTAAATGAACTATTCGAGGAAGTCGTGCAATTCGACGCATAAATTTTGCTAAATAACTTGTGCAGTATTTCTTCGCTAACTGAAGATACATTGTTGCACACTTATAGTTTGTATAAAAACAAAAACAATAATACACTGGGCGTTGCCTATTCAAAAAACTTGATTAAAAGCTAAGTTGCTTAAAAATGTAACATTTAATTGTGCGTTCTTCTCACCACATTTATTAAGAAAAATACATTTTTTTCCGTGTGTTAAAGGTCAAAACCTACAACAGGCGCAGTGGAGGATTGGCGTTCCGACTTGGCCGCTACACCGACCAGCAGGCGGATGGTAGTTGTCTGCCGCGCCACGACCATGTGGGAAGTAGCAGACCTAAGACCCCCCCCCCCTCAGTGTGAGTCATCTGGGGTCTCATCCAAGTACCCAGGAACTGCGTTGGCATTACCTGAGAGTTTTTCTATGACTAGATAAATTCTCTTGCTCTTTTTGGCCTTCACATCTTTGCCTAGTCTAGTTATCCGGTACGTAGGATTCCAGTAGTATATTTCTTTCGGCTCATATATGCCTCTACCTTGCTTAAACTTAACTCGTTGCAGGGAATCTCTTATCGGCCTGTGACTCCTCAGCTGCTTGCTTCCTCATTATGCACTCTATGAACATTGTCCCAGTATCAAACTGATTTTGCGATTGTAGCATGTGCGGTACGAGACTCTCTATATTAGGCATTCCGTGCAGCTTTTTGTACAGCTCTATTCGTCCATTGTTTCAGGCCGGACGGAAAAACACCGGGTGCTCGACGTCATCCACATCGTCGCAGCAATGATCGCATGCTGAGGTGGCCGCTTTCTTTATTCTATGTAGGTAGGATGTAAAGCATTCATGCCCGCTAAGCGCTTGTGTGAAGTAGTAGTTAAGATGGCTATGCCTCCTCTTGATCCACGGTTTTATATCCATGATTAACCTGCCATGCACTTAGCGTCTTTTCTCGCAGGTCTCCTAGTAACTGTGAATCTTTACTTTGTTTGTACGCTGCGGCTTTCTCTTTCACCAGTAGGTCCATCGGAGGTGTGCCACTTATTACCTGCAGTCCCTGCGTTGAGACTGCGCCATATGCGGACGCCATCGCTATCAATCTCACTCTCTTGCGCCTAGAAACGACGCCGGGTTTCTGCGCTGACTCAGTTTCTTGAAGACAATTTTAAAATCACATTATTGTACAGAAATTTTTTCATTAGCCGCTTTACATTCTTCTTCTTGTTCGCCGTCTCCTAATGAAGGTGTTGCCGAGCCATATGGTGTTTTGAATCAGTGGAAATGCAGTCAAACAGGCATCGTAGATCCTTTAACCACGACTTTTGACGTCGTCTCACTGAGATCGTTTTCCGTTGCTTTTACTTTTACAAGATCGTATCTCGTTTCTCTCATAATATGACCGATGTATTGGAGTTCCCTTTTCTTGACGTTATTTAGTCTCTATCTTTCCTTGTTTATTATCTATATGACCTCAATATTAGTAACTCTGTGTATCCAAGGTTCAGCATTCACTCCCATATAAAAAATGGCCACTTTCAACCTCAGTAGTGACCCGGCGCATCCACCATACCAATTACATACTATAATGTAATATTGGCGAATGCTTCGGACGATTCATGTGTATTCACCATTCCTCTTAACTTGCCTTTTAGTAAATTTATTTTTACTATTGGCTAATGCTCTGCACTGGAGAGTACTTCTAGGCCTCATATCTTGATATATCACCGCCCTTGTGTTGAATGCAAACAAACAGATTTTAGGTTATGGTTATTAATATAATTCCAACCTTCTTCAATATCCTCGGGCTGCGTTGTTTTCGCCATTTTCGAATGCAGGACTTCCTTCACATCTTTACTGGTTTCGGGAACTGCAAATTTCCTAATGCCAATGCTCTTAATATTTAGACTTTTCTTCGTATTCTTGAACCTTCGCCATCAGCATTGCGTCCTATTTTCGCGTCCAAACCATCCATAAGGACGATTATTTTACTACTGCTTGTTAGTTACGGTATTTTCTAGGTTCCGTAAAATTCTGCTTCGTCCGACTTATCACTCGTTGAAGCGTATATTTCGCTGATGATCAACAACATTCAATCAGTTCATTCAATTTTGAGTAACATAATGCGATGATTCATTTGAATGTCTTCGTAAACTGCTTTACTAATTGCTGTTGAGATAAGAATTGCAATGCCATTTCTATGTTTAGCGTCTACTCATCCAGAAAAATATAACGTGCCGTGTTGGGTCGTCGTAATCCCTGAGTGAGGTAATCGGCTTGCTAGTTTACCGCTAGTTTACCGATCATATCGGCTTACTTGCTAATTTATCGGCCATATTGTCATGTTATTTTTGAGTTAGCTTGTAGCTGCCTAACGTCACCGGGAAGGGGGGGAAACTTTTCACAGGGGTTCATCGCGATTCCCCCTACGGACCTTTACGTGTGATAATTATAAAATGCGATTTACTTTAATACCTACTTTAATTTATCTGCCTACGAAATGAAGTCGTAATGTTATGAAGCTATAATCCCTACTTTTCCGACATAGTAAGACACTAGGCTTTGCTCTTGGTAGGGTGGTGAGGACTTTTTTCATTCAATTCTACTAGATCAACCATAAATTTAACTAAACTTTGCGCAACCCTAACACTAACAATTTATCTCTTATAGTCAAGGAGGTTTGAATGAAAGAGTTATCTGCACTTAAATAAATGTATTGTAAATGCGTACATGCAAATAAAATAACTATTTGTTCATTTAAAATAAATAATTAACGCCTCATCAAATAATAAAAATGAATTAGAATTTGTGTTCAATTAACGCGTTTGGCTCAAATATTAAAAATGGTGCTATGTTTCATTAAACTGGTTCCCAAATTAATTATAAAATTATTTGATTTCGAGAATCTCTGAAGTTGTACGATCACAAACTTATATTTTAGAAGCAGATTATCAATTTATTTTGAAATAAATTTGTTCCCTAATTTATTTTAAGAATTCATACTGAAAAGAATTATTTAATTAGTACCGAACACTGTTTGCTTCTAGTCTTCTTGGTAATTTCATTTTCGAGACTTAATTTAACATTTTAATTTATTCATGATTTTAATTGGAATTAAATATCATTTAACCTGAATTATTTCATGGATTCAAAATTGCTCTCTAGGTTGTGTGAAGCTTTTATTAATTTTATGGCTAGCTAAGTTTACTACCACAATTACGATCAGTACTTTCCACTACTTTACCCCTTCTTGTGGTATATTGCATTCATCTAATGTATTCTCACCTAGTACCTATTTCACTATTTTACTAATTATTTTCGCCCATGATTAATGTAACTCAAATCAGATATGCTTTCTTAGCACATATTAAGACAATAGTGCCCAGCGCTTTTACCTATTATCGATCTATTACCAATGGGGCACACATGGATCGACGTCTCTGTGTAAAATAATGTGTTACCATTTAATCAACGATCAATGATTATTTATACATTTTAATTGTAAAACTTATTTATGGTAATACTACCTGTAGGCAAGTGATTTTTTCCAACTTATTTCGTCTAGCAAACAACCTGCTTAAACTGCTAAACATTTTACAGCATCTAGACAACCTGAATTATTTACGTAATTTAGAAGTATCAAGCGTACAAGCTTTCTATCATCAAACTAAATCACAACGAGGACAATTTGCCTCGTTACTATATACAAGCTTCGTACGTTCCGCGTACGATATTTTTAGTGGTTCCAGTGTTTTCTCTGCGACTTTTGGGAGAGTTATTCTGGGACTGTTTTTCTGGCTTGGCTGAGCTATTGCTATTAGTTTTTGCTGGCGTTCTTGTCACTGATTGATTCAATTAAATCGTGCCTGGCCATTAATTGTACCCTCTAAGGGGTTAGAAATAATTAATTGTTGTTAGGTTCTATGTCGTATTTAGTTGAGGTTATTACGTCTAAAATTATACTTCTCATAGTAGAATGTTATTATATTTACCTGTGTTGTGTCGAGTCTAGTCGATTACTTAATTTCACATGTCCATTAGATTTATCTGACTGGTTATAGCTTATATTTTGAAGATTAGAGCTCGTAATTTGCTAATTATTACAGGCTAGTAGATTGTTGAAAACATAGCTATTTTGTTGGTGAGTGGTTCCATTTTATTTATCTAGAGCCGTAGCACATTTTAAGGTTTCTCATTTGTGGTAAATTAAAGTCTAAATAAATAGTTAGGCCAAAAGAAACACTTGACGATTAATTTGAACGAATCGAATATAGAACTCGCATAGTACGAACTATGTTGGTTCGTGGCGTCTTGCAGATAAAAGGGGAACTATCTCGGAACGAATTAGATTTGTGAATTATTCAAATAAATTAGTAATTTTTATTAGGAAATTGTACTGATGTGAACTTTCCAGGTTGATGTTGTGTAATAGCATTGTAATTGCTAAATTTAAACGTAAGGGTGTGAACTTATTGCGGAACGTAATCTTCCATTTTGAGACTAGGCCGCTAGAGGGTGAAAGGATAATTTTGAGTTGGTACGATTGTCTGATTAGCTTTTGGGTGGGTTTCCTCTTAACCCAAACTTATCTTCCAGTGTTCCCCTAACTTATTTCCTTTCTCACACTATCCACTCTATCTTTTCACATTTTTTTAACCAATGACTACAATTTTCTTCTTCCTTACCACATATACTGCACTTTCTCTCATGGTCACTTGGTCCTCTTTCCTTATCCATACATACTTACTATTATACCTACTAGCACCTACTACCATCCATATCCTGTCGTTCCACATCCCTCATCCTTTCAATTTCCTCATTCACCGCTTCTTTATCTTCTATCAGACTTTTCAGACCATTTATTCGTCGACCACCCAATCCTCTTCTTCACATTTATTTTACTCCTTATTTCAGTTCCCTTCTTCATCTTCATCATTTCTTCTTCATTAACCTACTCCCGTTATTATTCCTCTCAATATTAATCACCTTTTTTACTCCATTTATCCAACACTTATATTTTCTAGCTTCCTGAAGAACTATATCGCTTGGCGTATTCCTATCTAAACCCAGCATACTTTTTGAACATCCAACTTGCACCCTGTCGATCATCTACCTTCCTTCCGCCGCCCATATCTCTGCTACATTCATCATAATGTTATTGACACATACATCCATTATCCTCATTCTCACTGATTCCCCAAACTTTCATTTCCATATCAATCTCATTCTTTTAGCCTCTATTGCCATCTTGGCAATCATTTTGACATTCATTATGCAATCAGCAATCATTTTGACTTAGTAATCATCTTGACATGCTCATTACTCGACCCATTTTGCGCCAAATGACGCCAAAATGACGCCTAAATACTTATAATATTTTTTTACACTTTCTATGCATATACATAACATAACTTTAGTTTCCTCTACATTCATTACCAAGCCTATTATTCTAAGTACGTCTTCACCCTCTCTATTATTTCATTCATCTCTTTTCTTCATTCATCTGAGATACGTACAATATCATCAGCTTATGATAGAGATCACACTTTTATCCTTCCGATCATCATCCCTCCAGCTTGTCTTTTACTTAGTACCTCCTCTAAATTGGCGAAAATGTATATTAAAAAAGCTGGCGCTTAGAAGACATACATGCCTTACACCTCTTTTTGTCTTATACCTTTACATTCCCATTCACTCTCATCCTAACTCATGGTCCATCATACATTCCTTTATCATTCTTACCATCGCTTTAGAAATCCCTACTTTCTCCATTCGCTCCCCCAATTTCTCTCTCACAATCCTATCAAATGCTGCTTTTAAATCCACAAATAACAGATTCATTTTGTTCCTTTCTGCGATCGTCTGGTTGATTACGAAATTTAGAGGAACAATGTTATCTGCTGTCCCCTTCTCCTTGACAAACTCATTCTGGGCCTATGACAATATTGCCTTGTCTTTAATTTCCTCTTCTAATCACCAATTTTTTCCTAGTTCTTTTAATCAATTATTTTTTCAAGTTCTTCTGGAAATCTTTTTGCAGCATTTTCGTCTGCTGATACTATCTTCACTTTTATTTTTGCATTATCGAATACGTATCTAATCTGTTTAGGAGTCTTTTCAGACATCTTTTACTCCTTCGATATATTCGTTCCTTCATTGCTGGTGTGCTTTGTTTTGTATTTTTTTCCGCAGGTGCTTTCTAAAGCTACATAAATCAAAGCATCAGGTTGTCAGTTAGTTCGACAACTGTTAGCAAAATATTTGATTTGCATGAAGCGATTAGAACATAAATTATCAGAACAAATAAATAAAGTAAGGATCCATTTGACAATCAGTAATTTCGAGATAAAAACTCCGTCTCAAAATGTCATCGTATAATCGAAATCCTACTTTAAATAGAATGGAAAATTCACATTCTTTTTTTGATTCTCCCTGAATGAGCATTTCGATTAGATGTTTTTTTTTCGAGTAGATTTGGGACTGAGTTTTTATCCAGAAATTATTGGTTACCGAATGGATCCTTATTTTATTTCATCGTTCAGATAATTTATGTTCTTATTGGCTTCATTCTGGTGAAATATTGTAACGAAGAAAATTTTATTTTCTTAATAAAGTATAAAAAAATAATATGTGCCAGATGTGCCTGATATTTATATAAAGTGCCTGATTTAAAGGGTTATTTTGATAGATAGGGTTATAGGGTTATTTTGATGGCTTGGGGTGGGTGCTTGAGTTTGATATCGAATATCTAAACTTCTTAGTCGGCGAGAACCCGGGAACTAAGATGTCTCTTATAGACGAAACTGGAGCAACAATTTAAGACGTGCTAGTTTTATGTGGCCAACAAACAAACAAATTTCTCGGAGAGCAAAAACCTTCAAGACATAACTTGGGCGAGCTTTGAATGAGAGTGATTTCCTGCTGGTTTTCTAGTATCCATATACTTGGAAGAGCAACCGGACGTCGGTAATACGTCCAATTTAGTTAAATGCAGGAGGCCGCGGTTGATGTTTTATATTTTATTCAAAATGCGTTCGTTGTTAGTCTAACGGTACTCTTAAATCTTGCTTACTTTTTCAAAGTCACTTTTCGAATGATAGCTCCAATAGAACCAATCTTTTCATACGAAATACTTTTATTTATGACTAACCAAATGTTTCTTTAAAGATCAATACCTTGGTTAATTCTAAAATCTGAGGTCAATTATTTTGTCCACTGTTAAATATATATTTACAAAAACGCATCAATGTTTTCAACTTCCAGGAAATAATCATTCCGAACAGAAAATACTTAATGAATAGGAAAATATGAAATACGGCATGGAAGTTTCTTTATTAAACTTTGTGTATTTCCCAGTTGTACATAATATTTTTGTATCTATGTATGCGAGAAAAGTTTCAATAATGTATAATTTTATGCATGTAAAATGTATTTTACATTTTCAGTATGACGTCAGAAAAAAGTTTAAAATTTTTTTTTTCTATAAAATTATTTGAAATTCTATTTTTGGACTATGTTATTTCTAAAAGAAGATCAGAAAAAAGACTTGGGTGTATTTAAGTGTATAATATGAATGAGGAAGAATAAGCGTCGTTAAAAGTGCCCTATTTTCCGTCTGATTAAGAAAATGCTAGAGACGTGTTGAAAGTCCATAAAGATTTAATTAATGCGTTGGGGTGAAAAATGGTTTAGACATCGCCGTTTAGTCACACCATTAGACCTTAGTTTATTGAAGTAATAATTCCTCACTTTGAGTTATTTAATGACTATATAATTTTACAAAGTGTGGGTAGATTACATCTGAAATCTATTAAATTCGATATTTTGAAAGACGAAAGTCTTTTAATTTGTCAACATCCGCATCAATATACATATGTAGTATAAAAATTAATTTAATAATGAATAGACAATATTTGAACTAACCTGGCGAGCATTGTCTACTGCTTGTAATATGACGTACTATCTAT
>WYDF02298822.1:0-15721 GCA_009867245.2 Adranes taylori
TATGTTTGTCCGTTGGTTTGTCATGAATTTGGTTTTAGAAATGTTCATTTCTAGGCCTACTTTTCTTGCTTCTTGTTGTAGTTCTATAGGCATGTGTTCTAATTCTTCACTGTTTGGGGAAAAAATGGCAATGTCATCAGCAAATCTTAGGTTACTGAGTTTTTCACCCGATATATTAATTCCTCTGTCTTCCCAGTGTAGGATTTTGAAAGCGTCCTCTAGCACCAGTGTAAATAATTTGCGTGACACAATGTCTCCTTAATGATAAATTTCGTGAAGGTTGACCAACAACCTCGAAAACGTCTAAAAACATTGATACTGTAAGAGAAATGATAATTGTAAAGCCTAATGTAATATACAGGGGCATTAAGTCTTTGATGTGAATGGCATTGATGTGAAACAGATTAATCAAATCAACATGATCACTTAGGTGGAAGGAAAATATGTTCTCGATGGATACCCCATAATTTAACTGTAGGACAAAAACAGGCTCGAGTCAAATGGTTCAAAGAAACACTTAGACGATTCAACTCAGGTAAGTCAAATTTAGCCTACTGCATCATTAGTGGTGATTATATTCTTATGAACCTTAAACAAAACAAGAATTCACTTAAGGTGAAGCAAATACAACAAAAGTTACTTCAAGTACGAGTGTTTCGAAGAAAAGGATAGCTTGTTTAGTATCGAAAACGAAGCATGCTGCTACTATCCCTTTAGAAAATTCCAAAACAACAAATGCTGAGTGCTAAACAACTATTTGCTTAGCAGAATTTTCTATAAATTGAGAGAAACCAATGAAAGGCGTCGCATAATTCCGCTCCAGGACAATGCAATCTCGCACACACCGCAACGAACAGTTGATTATTTAATGACACAAAAGGTGGAATTACTTACCCATCCTCCCTGCAGCCCTGATCTAAGTCCAAACGACTTTTATACAAATCCAAAAATAAAAAATCGTGGACGTGATCTACATTATATCTGGCATAAAACAAAAGTTGAACCGTTTAGTTTTGTCTGTCACCTTTTAAGTCGTCTATTAAATTCAATTAACACAATAGTGTTCAAGGTACCTAAAACACCCCCAGTCTAATACATGAATCCCCTGGTACCCATATTTGCCTACGCCGCGGACAAATATGGCTTCGCTGTCCGCTTTGCCGCGGCCTACCACCGCGCTTGACTCGCGCCTCTTGACTCACATTTTCCCCGGTTTGGCATGGTCTACGACCCATCTTGATTCTATTTTCGGCTAATTTCTAAAAGAGTCAGAAAGTGGGTGCAATTTCTCCTTCCCTATGGGACCGATCTGGATGATAGTTGGTATACAGCTGCACACGATAATCCCTGAAAATGAATTTTTTCATTTTTTTTTATATATCCAATATGGCGGAAAATGGCCATTTTTTTCACAAAAAATTTAGTTTTCAAACTGGGAGGCTGAAATTTTGTAGGCATGTAGTACCTTGTATTATGCGCCGAATAAAAAGTCCCATGTTTCTATTTTGTACAAAACGCGACGTTGCTACGTTGAAAGTTTCAAAATATTTTTCAATATATCTTAGATGAAACTATGAAAGATAGGACATTCGAATAAATTTTATTTTATAGCTCGTCCAAGGTTCCTTCGATTAGCTTTGAAATATTTTTTTCTAGAATCACAATTTAAGATACATATAGGGTGTTCTTTTTTGAAAACGTTGCCGTCCATTGTCTCGAAAACTTTCCGAGCAATATTCTTGTATTTCTTGTATCGAAAGATCCTGTAATACTTGAGAGATTAAGCGAGCTTAAAAAAATTCTGTCATAGCAGCGGAATAATTTGACCTTGAATAAAAAAATTTCTATCCTAAATATATTGGTTCCTATGAAAGTTAGTAAACTGATACTTGGGTAGTATGTAAGTCTACAAGCCTCAATTTTGTCGATGTGAACAACTACATATACTGAACCGATTTTGAGCAAATATAAATTTTTCAAAAAACTTTGTTTGAAAATACTGTTTGATAGCACTTGTAATTCTATTTAATATGATACCACATCAGGAGTCCAACTCGTATCATTTCTAAGATATGACTTTTAATAACCTAAAATTTCTCAACTTGTCGCCAAGACAACCGACATTCATCAATCATATTATACACATAAGGTCTAAATAATAGCTCATATATGCAAAGTAACAGGAAACATTATTTTACGGTATATGAGACATATTGATGTGGTTTTGCAATTGAATAAATATTGTTATCAGGGGCGGATGCACATTATAATTTTGGGACCGGTTCAAAATGATTCTTTTATTGAGAAAGTCAGTTTTAAAATTAGAAGACTGAAATTTCGCTCGCATGTAGTATATTCTACTATGCGTCGAATGTACGTAGCGCGGTCCCTTCAAGTGATATAAAACGCGTTGTTGCCACATTTAAAAATTCACAAACTTTTTGAGGTATTATAAAAATAGGACACTTTAAGAAACTTTATGATATAGGCTACCAAGAACACATTCAATTTTATTTCAAACATTTTTTCTAAAATTACAATTTAACATATATACAGGATTTTCTTGTTTTGTAAAGTTTGCGATCTATTTACCTGAAACCGGCTACGACAGCCGGTTTCAGCGGTGGGGAAAAGCTAGTCAAAAACGGTAGCGGTGGGGAACCGGTTTCAGCGGTGGGGAAAAAGCTAGTCAAAAACGGCTGCGCCAAAGCAGACAGCGGAGCTGTTTGCACCGTAAGCAAATATGGGAACCCGGAATTAATGGGTTAGCGAATTCGTACATACACGAATTCACAAGGCCAAGGCAGTTTGGCGTCCAGATCTGTAGTATGCCACGGCAAATCGGACACCGCAGCTATCCGCGGCGTAGGCAAATATGGGGACTATGGGATTAATGGATTGGCAAATTCGTGCATAGACGAATTCACAAAACCAAGGCCGTCTGGCGTGCTTCTCACGCCATACTGCTGTTTTAGAAATCAGACGAAAAGAGAGTCAAGAGCGGTTGTAAAGCCATCGCAAAAGCGGACAGCAGAGCTGGCTGCGACCTTAGTCAAGTACGAGAACCGGGGGATTAATAGTAGGCGATTTATAGGCTACGTCATTTATAGATTACGCCAGATTTATTTAATTAGCCCTAAAGAACCCTAGCCCTTTAACAACATATCATTGTGATAATATTCGTATTGAATTTGTCTAACACCTACAATTCAATAATTAAAATGGGGTTTTTGGAATACTTCTGAGTTTAATTTATTTCAAATACTTGGCTCCAATACTGTAACAATGTAATTTTCAACTATTATGTAAATTGAATTTATTAGTTATAAGGTGGCAGTCAAAATTAAAATATTCAACATTTGTTTTCTGCAATATATAACAAAACGTAGGACTTCCAGTAAATGAGAGGTGGGGTGGTGATCACGTCGACGAATTTTTAAACAAATTTTCGTAAACCGAAAATTTAAGGTATGTGAAACCAGAATTATTTTTTATTTGTTTTACGTAGGAAGTGGAGAAACCTTCAAAACGCGAAGGATGCCCGATGCATTCGACAGTGTGGGATTTTCACCCACTAAAACTCCATTCCCTGTTGGGATTGTATATTGTTGGGAGATTGGTGAGTTTGTTTAAAGGAGGCTTTAGGATTTATCATCCTCTTCAGCCTGGAACTGGTAATTAATGGAATGCTTTTAGAATTTTGGTAAGCTGATAGCTTGTAGATAAGATATATGCTATAGCATTCGCTTTACAGCCGTGGCCATAGCATGGTAAACTGATGAAGAAGTTTGGTTTAGTGGGTTGAGCTGATTTGCTGGTGGTCTTGAATTTATGTCCTTCCTTGGCTACGCAAGTCGGTGTTAGTTGACCTGAAATAGAAATTAAGGTTGTTCTGGAAGAGTGATAGTTTTTTTTATATTTTATTTTTATTATTTTTTCATTCTTTTTGTCTTTTTGTTTTTTTATAATTTAGGCGTAGAGATCATCTTAAGGACAGTGGGATTAATTCAAGGATATCTTGGAAATCCTTAGAAGGTTCCTGCATGGTTTGGATTATTCGAGCTGGCGGGTGTGGGAAGTGTCTGCGAGGCAGTTTGCTACGGTGGAAACCAGAATTCCCATCAGTACTTTATTTACCTATAAGTAATATATAAGTTCATATCATTTCCATAGATGTCGCTTGTTACGACCAGAACACTGAAGTGTTTCATATTACGTACTATTCCATTTCACTTGCTTCTACCTAGACTATGGTTTTGTAATATTAAGGTAATAAATTTTGTATAATAAATAATCACTATTTTTTAATCGCATCGTATAATAAACATGAGGGAAATAAACAACAATGTTGACATCCCATAAATTTCAATTTATTTCAGGTGGAAGCACTGAAAACTATTAAAATGATTACATCCAAGAGAGTTATTATTCTGCATTTTGATAAAGGAAATTGGTTTAAATTGGGTCTCAAGACTTAGTCGATAATGTGACTACCACAGCTAAAACAATGCCCGGCAATTCTGTATTCTGTATACATATGAATAATAAAAATTTATATAAGTGCATTAAAATGTTATGCCCTCAGTGGTCTTCTAACAACGAAGAGAACTTAAAAGTGTTCCCTTTTTCGCCTGGAAAAATGTAGGAGAAATTGTAACATTTTTGTAATGACTACTACTACAACATTAGGCGCATATAGATAATGTAGCCTAAGAGAATAAATACAACACCGACGCGACTAACTATTTCCAATAATTTTTACGCGACAATAATTAATTATTATTTATATTAACTTACTATAAATAATAATTATGTATGTTTTATCAAAACACATCTCTAAAATGCTTTTTTTATAAAAGTCAAAAACGCCAAATAAAAAAGTCAAATAACAGTTTGATACAAAAATTAACAATAAAGACTGTGTTAAGTGAAAAAAAAAATCTACAAGCACGTTTTTCTTAAAAGAATGAAATAAAATGTTTAATTGAACATTAATATAAAAATAAAACTAAACGAGAAAACTGCACTAGTTTTCTCTATGGGAAGAGAGATTTGGTAAATCTGTGAATATGAGATTAAAGAGTATTTTGATGTAAAGTGCTAAAGTACGGGTAATGAATGAGAGAAAAGACGGCGCAAATAGGATGTATGAAAAGCTTAATTGGGGTGGAACAATTGACGGTGCATGAAATAATACTGCAAAAGTTAAACAGCTGTAAGCGGATGGGTTTAAGAAGATGGTGAGATTTGAGGGAAAAGTGATGATGGAGGATAATGATAACGTAGTTAAATGGTTGTATTTAGATGCAATGAAAGGGATGATTAAAAAGGGAAGCATGAGTATGCGGAAGAAGAAGAAAAGAATTTTTTTTAAAGGGTTGGATTGTCTCTGAATGAATTATATCATAAAATAAGTGACAAAAATTATAATATGAAAGATCTATCACTTCCTTCATATGAAGAAGGATGTAGAAAAGAAGAGCGGATTGAAATTTTCAGGGAAACAAGATACAAGATACTTACAAATATACAATGGTTGAAGTACAATACCAGTATACTTAATGCTGGATGGAAGTATGAAAGTGTGACTGACTCTCGCGTGCGGCATGTGGATTCTAGCGATGTCACAAATAGCGTAACTTCTATATTACTCTAAAGCAGCGTTTCTAA
Source organism: Adranes taylori (assembly GCA_009867245.2). NCBI lineage: Eukaryota > Metazoa > Arthropoda > Insecta > Coleoptera > Staphylinidae > Adranes > Adranes taylori. Next base: position 5,671 of record WYDF02298822.1, read on the forward strand.
CAAATTCGGTAAAGCGTTCGTTGAAAATCGGTATGTTTCGCAAAATTTTGGTCAATTTGTTTTACATTGTTTTGACCAATACTTAATGTCATTTCTAACAAAGTGAACATCTATTTTATTATATATAATGTAACGCGTGACCAAATAATTATGCTTTCAAAATTAAATAAAATACATAATTCGTGTGCCTAAATCTACATTTTCAATTCTTGGTCTCCTACTTTAAAAACCATCTCTCCTTGTATAGTTATCTCCTCTCTCCGCGATTTTATATTTATTAATTCATGTAATTTTTGAACGACGCTTATTATAAAAATAGTGTAATTGATACACTACATGCTCCAAATATTGAACATCCGCCAAAATATAACTATGCGACGATGATAATATTATCACATTATTGCTTGGGGACAAAACATCCAATCAACATCAACATTTAGCTACAAATTTTCAAATAGAATTGTGGATTCGGTGATTTCATTTCAACATAAAACTTTGGTAGAAATTAGAGTATTTCGGTAAATCGCAAGTTAGACAAGAATATCGGCAGTTTACACCATTTTCGGTAGAGGTGGCAACACTAACCCGGCGGCCTTAATGTCGGCGGCGAAACAAAACGCGGCAGACCAGAGATACAGCAACAAATCAATAAGTGCGATTATCTGCTTGAATCAAACCCATCAGTGGTTTACAAATAATGTCAAATTCATTAATCTATTTCCTATGTGGCCAGCGAAGCTAAACGTTTGGATGTCACTGTTCAAAGTATAAATAAATCCCCGAAAAAAAATAATATATATATATATATATCTTTCGGCGCCAGGTCGAGAAATTGTTAATGCTTAATAAGTAAAACAGCATTAACAATTTACAAAACACATCTAGTGATGATTGTACATAATACAAAAGAAATAAATATGAATGCCAGTATGTTAAAATAATGTCAATTTAATGCCAAATGAAATCCGCAAATGGTGGTTAGCAAATAAACAATAGCAATTATGTATTATACAAAACAAATAAATAAAAAGCGTAATATAAGCCGTACAAGTAGCGGTATAATTGTGCGGTGATACTAATAAAAAATTCAGAAATGAGGGAAAAATGTCCACGTAGTTTATAATGCAACGGACAAGCGAGTATTTACGTTAATAAAGTGAGACGGAGAATAGAAGTGGTATTGTCTGTGTAAAAAGGTGGCTAATAATGAACGTACTCTTTTGCGGCTTTGTAACAAGAGGGAATTCTAGCTACAATGGAGCTATCGCTATATCAACGTGTGTGAGTGAAACGCACAGTCTAATGCTAACTGGATAAATTTCAATTTTACTAAAAATAACCAGTCTTTCTATACTGTAAACTAAATAATAAAGATATGTTATATGCTCCTAATAAATAATAATTAATTGTGTGGGATTTTTAACCAATTTTAAACCAATGTGTTTATATTTTCTAATTTTGCGATCTGTATTTTGCTATATAACAAATATAATACATACATATTTAACGACCGCATTAATGACATTGAAATATCACGCGTCCTTATAGTTTTGATTTAATAAGAAATCGTCGTACTTAAGTATACGCAACCACTGTTTTGTTTTAAATATGACTTCGTTAAATATTTTTATAATAAATTTTATAGATGTAATAATTTGATATCTTATCTAAAAGAAAATTAATAAAACATTAATAAAATAAACACTAGTATAATATTTCTATGTACCAATTTGAACTGTCGGCGTTGCTGTTATTGACTGACTGAAACCAGCGTGAGCAAGATTTTTATACTCTAGTGAACGGAAATGAGAAGGAATTACTGTACGACTCGTAAATCGCGGTGATCGTTGGCGTTACTGTTGGTGAATGACTAAAACCAGTATCAGATAGAATTATACACTTCAGTGAACGGAGATGATAATGAAACACTGCATGTCATATAACACTTTATTGACCGTCTGCGTTTCTGTTGTCGAGTAACTGAGACTAAGCCCGGCTAAAGTAAGTTAGACTCATACACACTAGTAGTATAGGAATTAGGTTGGTGGTGAGGTAGAAGGAGGTAAAAGGTTATTTAATGTACATGCAACTATTAAAGCAGTATATGGTATATAAAATTGCTTACCGAACGCTGCATCTGTTGCTTACTGCTTGTTGTTGATTTTTCAGTCAGGAACTAAACTAATTTTATGAAAGCACAGCTTTTTATAGACCATAAGGCGCGACAAAATTCTACTCTCTTCATATTAAATGCTTGTCATTAAACATCATTAACAGCCCGTATGGTCTCTTCACCAACGACAGCGAACAACAGGCATACACCAACAGGCAATATTTTGAATGTTTTAATAATATTTTCTTGAATGTGTTTGCCACTATTCATTTGCTATTCTGTTTTTAAACCTAGAAATTTTACTAATAGTTTATTTCTTGATTTAACAAACTTATGTATCTCATTATAAAAACTTCTGTAACTAATAATGTTCCCTTGTTTTGATAACGTTACATTTTGCGTAATCTATGTTAGAGTCATATCTCATTATTCAACATTTATAGTAAATTACAGATTTTAAAGTAAATTATGCTTCAATTAAATTTAAGTAAGTGCAATAAAGCCTTATATAAATAATTTGGATAAAATAACTAGATATAAAGCACTCCTTACCCCAAATTTGCATTTGCTTTACAAAACAATTATTTTGTATATTTTTGTCCCATTTTGTGTAACTTTCTCCTTAAATAAATGAGACATACGAAATAATAGAATATTCCCTGCGATTTGCTATGCAAATAACTAAGGTACATGCAACTATTAAAGCAGTATGGTAGATGTCTGTAGGGCGCATGAGAGAAAGCTATTATAATTAATCATTTTTGTTATTATTTCTATGATATTTATTATTATTAAAATTAATAAATAGATTGTATATTAGAAAATAAACGATATTTAATTTTGTATTTCATTACAACAAAATATTAATTAGGCAGTTATTAGCTTTCTAGTACAATATACCGGTTTGTTCTAAAAATAGCACAACTAGAAACAACAGTTGAGTGAAAAAGTATTGAAAAGTATTGCTAATAATCTTGAAGATCATTTTAAACTTAAAAGGAAACTGATAAAATATGATTGTACTGCCTGATTCAAATTTAATTTATTACAATCGGTTTCGCTTTTCAACATGCTCAATCAACATTGAAAAAATTGCAAAAAATTCTGAATTTTTTTATTTTCTAATTTTTTTGAATATAAATCCAAAAAAAATTTTTTTAGAGATCCCTTATATAATTTAAATTTATACCAATAAAAAATTGGTTTATTTAATGCACGTATTAAATTAGAATATGTAGAAGATAGCAATCAAAATAAGTCAATTGTTTTTGCCTTAAATTGCACAAATACTACATAATATTGTAGGTCACATTTAATTACAAAACAAAAATTGTTCATATGATACATCAAATTTAGCTTACTCTTGCAAGCTGAACAATTTATAAATTTTTTAATGGTTATATATATTTATCTATGCGTGCATGGTTTAATTGATGTTTTAGAAATCTTTGAATTATTAAATGATGTTTAAATTCTGCGGTATCATTCTTTTGTATTCATTTATTTATTGTTGATTTAAATCTTTACTTTAATTAAATTAATTTATATTTAATATATACAAATAATAGTTTTAATGCATTTAAGTATTTCAAACTCGTCTCACGTAACAAATAAAACAAAATTAAACAATTCAATAATTTTATTTACAAACTATATACCATAATCCAATTAAGTATTTTTTAACTCTTTAACGTGTGGTAAATTAAATCAAAACAAATTCTTTCATAGGGTGGCGACTAAAGTGAAAACAAATTTTACAACAGCTGTTCACAGCATTTTCAAATACTACATTTGAAAATGGCAAACACATCTTAAAAACAAACCCTATATTCAACATAGACAATGTGAAATCAGTACATGAAGAATTAAAAAAGCTAAACACTATTCATTATCTTGTAAATAGACAAATTGATAGATGATAAATTATATTCACAAATAACTCAAATATTTATTAACCCGAAAGAAACTAACCACAAAATTCTAAATCACTATAGAATGAACACATTTTTACAACGTTCAACACAAGAAACAGTAAGCATTTGGGTCATGTTGGTATTTCTTATTAAATATAACATTTTATTTAATAATAATTTATTAAAAACTCTAATTATATTCGAAAACAAAAACATATTCAATTCTGTTATGAATACTCATAAATTGATAAAAGACGCATTCATTTAAAAGTTTATATCTTATATCATATAAAAAAAAAACTAAAGTAGAATATAAAGATAAACTAGAAGATAAGTTGAAACTGAAATCAATTTTCTATTTCTAAATAAAGCGTCATTTAATGAAAGCAGTAAATAAAAATTTTAGTACACATAGATATGTAATTGAATATTTTATACACTCCAACGCAAATTGCGAGATGTATTTAGAAATATTAGTTTAATACTAAAAATTGTTTGCTATTAAAATTATTTATTATATTATTGGATATGTTGTTTTCAATTATATAACTTCCAAAATAAAAGGATCTTATATTATGCGTTTTACTAATTTAAAACTGACTGGGACGTCACTTAATCGTAGGGGGGAGAAATGCCACATACCGAGAAATAATAGGTTGAAGCGAAGGTGATTTGCGAGAAGCAGCTTACCCTAAGTTTTATATATTATATTTCAATTAAATTTTCTAGTGCATTCAAATTGTGTCCTATTAAAATATGTCGTCAAATTTAATAAAGAAATTCTAATTATTCTGGCCAGAAATATGTAACACCCGCATCCAGTATTAGTCATTCTATGACTTGAAACAGTAAAATTATAACATTCCAGCTCGCAAAGATGCTAGCTTGTTAGCGAGGTTTATAAAAAGTACTTTTGCGAGACGCCTCGCGGCATTAAAAATTAGTCTGTCATAGTATTCAAGTTTGAACAGTGGAAAAATATTTAAATAGTTTCTACTTTTGTTACATCAATTTACACCATAATTGAATTTGTTACATCATAATCGACATAATTTTGTATTGTCAATTAAACACAGGGTTTAAATACCAAGAAGAAAGTATGTTGAGGATAAGTTCCTCATACTCCACGATACTTCCGCTTAAAGGTTGTCCTATATACATTTGATAATATTTAAAAATCATTGAGAAATTAGCGGAATATCTGGAGGATACGGGTTACGGTCCTTATACTCCCCAATATTCCACAAAACAACGTTAAAGTCAATTAGTGAAATATTTGGAGTATTTGTGCTATGCTACTTATACACCCAGATTGTTCAAAAGACAACTGTCAATAGAATGAACATTCTAAAAAACCTAAATGTTAAATGTAGTATTTATATACCTGTAACTTCTATTCCCAAGGAATGAAAAAGCCACCTAAACAATCTAACAGAATCAAGTAATAAGTGAAGAAAGCCGATGAAATTAATATGTTAATATCTCCAGATTCATCAAGGAAGATTCTGACATGAACTAAATATATTAACTTTATTAAACTTCGTCAACAGAAAATTAGATAAAAATGAAGCAAATCATAACTATGAATGTTTTATGCAGGTAATACAATTATTGTTAATAAATAGAAATATTATTGAAAAACACTTAGATGTAATATTCGCCAAGGCGTGCTTATTTCAATGTCATTACTACAATCTTTTTAAACATATACTTATATTGCATTTAATACACTCTATTAGATTGGATTTTAATGTAAACAAACTTTGTTTGCTAACCGTACACACAACATTATATATATATATATATATATATATATATATCAATTCATTTACCTAAATGAGGTATTGTAATAACCTTAGATATAGTATATAAAAACGACTGATTAGCTTCAATAAACGAGATTATTGTTTAAAAGTATTCGCCGGTCAGTTAAAAAGCAACGCTTAAGGTCTGTGTGTAAAGTTTGGTGGTTATTCTCTGCAACAAATTTCCAAGTGTCTAATGATACCCAAACGTTGCAGTAACTACAAGCTGTGCAAGCCTTACAAACTTGCACAGCAAGGTTTTTACATATAAATTTTAACTATACAATAGTAAAGACACAAGTTTAAAATTAAATTCAAATAAAAAAATTATAAATTTAAAAAATAAATAAGCTATCAGTAACCAAAAAAGGCGCGGGAGTGTAAATGGACTTTCGATTTTTTAATTAAAAAAAATTAGTTAAAAGCAAAAATTATTAATTCAGGCTAGTACCAAGAGCACGAACGTCTCTAATAAGTTAATAACTAAATAATTCGTTCAAGTTACAATCGGAACGAATGGATTAAACATATAAAATATACAAATACAACAAATATATAACAAATAAAATAAAATAAAAAAAATATATAAATAAAACATAAGAGCTTTCAAATATCTAGTGGTGCGTCTAAATGCTTCTAATTTGTCTAAATGCTAAATAGGGACGTTTTTACATAAAACAACGTTTTTAAATAAAAAATTAATTAAAGAAATAAAAAGAACTTTCAAATACATGGCGGTGCAAAAGAATCTAAACAAAACAATGTTGCGGCTTTCATCTAAAAAATTTGAAAGAATTAATCATCCGTCTAAAATAAAAGAAAGAGATATAAAATTATTTTGTGTTTACAACAGCTTTAGCTAATTAAATTAAGTAACAAAATAAAATAATAAGAATTGATATTAGCATGAGTGCAAACATGGAAAACCAAGCTAAAGAAATAAAACGAATGATCAGTGAGACAAGGAGTGAAAGAAGTTTGGCCGAAGTGAAGGAAGCCTACGAGAAATGAATGAAGCTAGCTAGTTGATGACCTAGTAAATAAACGTCAGAGTTAGCCCACATATCCAACAATGGGACATGGAAATAGTCATGATGAAGGAGCAATAACGGAGATGGAAGCTAGAACGGACGGTGATATAAAGGAAGCAAGAATCGTGCAGGAAGTAACATTACTGGCTGACATAAAACGTGTCATCAAGATTGCGTCAACAAAGGAAGAACAAATGAGGGTGTATTCTCAACAACGCACAAGCTCAAAGTGGACTGAATGCATTGACCATGAATAGATGGTGAAGGTAGATCTGGAATTCAGAAGGTTGTTCGATCAGACAGTGAATGGGCAGAATCGAAAATGCCATGACGTAGGGCCTGTGGTGTTGGGCTCGTGCAGGACGACGCAAGGGTAGGAAAAAACCATGTCTCAGCACCAGTCGGCCAAGAAGTATACATCAAGGCTATCTACACGGATGGGCATATCCAGCATCATCAAGAAACCTAAAGGTGCGGTGAAAGCAGCTGTCGTTCGCATCTAGGCACGAGGATGAAGAATGATCAATATCGGTCGGTTAATAACGTCACCGATAAAAGTCAGAGGGTGGGATGATGAGCCTCGCCACTATCATTAAGAAAGAAAGAAGAAAGGCCGGAGAAGGGGCATCAGCTGGATGACAACCAAGCTGTTGGATATGGAGGAACCATCATTGAATCACAAAGTCCGTCACTACATGAGCAGACATCAATCCGACCTCTTCATTTCGATGCGGCAGTATATTCAAGTTTGAACAGTGGAAAAATATTTAAATATTTTTTACCTTTTGTTACAATGTTAATAAATCAAATTCGCTTTATGTCAATTAGACACAGGATTTAAGTAACAAGAAGAAGTTATGTTGAGGATGAGTCCCTCGTACTCCAAGATACTTTCGCTTAAAGCTTGTAGATTATATATAAAAAATCGTGGACGTAATCGCCACCACATCTTTCATGTACTGGTAGTCCTGCGTTTTGTTATATCTTTCATAAAACAAAAGCTGAATCTTTTAGTTTCGACTGTCACTTTTTAAGTCGTCTATTAAATTGAATTATCACAATAGTTGTTTGGGTAAACTAAACAACATTAGTCTAATCAGCTTCGATATCCGCTTTGTCGGGGCCGCTTTATCCGCTGTTGACTCACAGTTTATAAGTCTTATACAACCTAAAATAACTTATCAAAATTTTGAGTTATTAAGGGTCATATTTTTGAAACATTAAGAGCTAGACCCATTATATGTGATATCATTGTAAAGTAAATCACAAGGGCTGCCAGAATGTAAGAAAATGTACATAGATATTACTAAAAAGTTTTTGAAACAATGTTTTACTGTTCAAAATTAGTCTACTCTATTCAGTTGATTACAGCGGAAAAATTGAGAAAATCGCTATGCAAGGCGATTTTCTCGCTTTACTATTAAAGGAACTTTACTATTAAAGGAACTTTCAGGGTGTTTTTTGTTTTGGTAATTTTAGGGTCCATTCTCGAAAAGTTTCGCAAGAATTTTTTTAAATTTGTTTTATCGAAAGTTCCTTTAATAGTAAAGCGACTAAGCGTGTTTGAGAAAATCGCCTTGCTTAGCGCCGGACTAATTTGACCTTGAAAAAATAAAGTGTACTGCTCTAAATACCTTGGGTCCTATGAAAGCACTCAGTTGTAATGATAAATTGATAATCTCGTTTATTAAAGCTAAGCAATCGTTTTTATATACTATATCTAAGGTTATTATAATACGTCATTGAGGAAATTGCACTGGTATGATGTGTGTACGGTGTGCATACAAAATTTGGTTCCATTAAAATCCAATCTAATGAAATGTATTAATTGCAATATAAATATATTTTAAAAAAGAAGGTAGTAATGGCATTAAAATAAACACTTCTTGGCGTATATTGCTTCCAATAGTTTAAAAATAATATTTAGGTTAACTAACAATAATCGTATTACCTGCATAAAACATGCATATCTATGATTTCCTTTTTTTCGTCTAATTTTCTGTTTTAATAAATTTAGCTACGTGGATCTAGCTATGCTCCATAGTAATTGTGTTCTAGTTACGAGCCACGAAAGAGTACAATAGACCATATTTTTGTTCACATAGAGAAAAGTTGTGCGCGACTTTTGTCATTTCTATTAAAACTTTTAAGTTATAAAATATACTTAAAATACTTAAAATAATAATAGTGTAGGAGGAAGTAATAGTGCGAGGATAGTGATTGTGGAAAGTGTGGAAAGAAAAAAAAAGAAGCAATTGAGTGTAATTAGTGAAAATCTCGAAAACGAGCGTGCAGTTAACCTAAAACTACAAATAATAATAAAAAAAAACAAACAGCATACAATCAACACATTACGAGATAAAATACGCATGCTATAGAAAGGAAAGTAGTAAGGTTGCCAAAAAAGCGGTTGTAGAAATAACACTAATTAGTAGATATTCATTAATAGATTCTTTTAAAATAAGGGGAGAGTGTTGAGAAAATAAATATAAATTTTATACAATTTGAGATAAAAGAACAGATAATTAGCAGTATAGTGGGTGAATAGACACTAGAATAGATAGATATAATCAAGAGAGGACAAGAAGAAAAAAATATAATTTTAAAAAGAATGGAAAGATATATGCAGAGAAAGAATAGTTTCGGGAGCACGGAGAGCTTAAAGAGGAAGAAATTGGAGGAGAGGGAAGAAGGTTCAGATACGGGAGAGGAAATGACAAGGTTCGAAAAGGAGATGATAAAACAATTGGTGATGATTATGAAAGAAATGAAGGATGTAAGGATGGAGAATGAAGAATGGAAGAAAATGATGAGAGAGAAAGAGACTAAGTGGAGTAAGGAAAAGGAGGATCTAGAACAGAGGATTACGGATTTGGAATATGCTGAACATGAAAGACTAAGAAGACATAGAAAATGTATTGTCATTGTTATAGGAATGAAGGAGGGGAGATACGGAGTGGAGGAGGATATAAGAAGGGTTTGGAGTGAGATGAAGAGTCAGGCAAAGATAAAGGAGGTATATAGATTGGGAAAGATGGAAGGGAATAGTAGGTGTAGACCGATAATGATGAAGATGGAGACGTGGAGTGGAAAACAGGAGATTTTGGAAAAAAAAAGCACACTAAAGGGGACAGGGATATATATATATATATATATATATATATATATATATATATATATAGACGAGAA
>WYDF02298833.1:0-15719 GCA_009867245.2 Adranes taylori
CCTCGATGTCTATGTTATCATCGTTTGTCATTGCTGCTGTAAGGCGTGAATTTAGCAGTTGTGCGTATTGACCTGCAGTTTGCGCTGTCAATGACGTCCGACATGCTGTTTTCCTTACTAGCTTTAGGAATACAACCCTACAAAACTATTATCTGCGACTCTTTCTCTGGAAATAATTTGACTAGATGATCGTACGTACAAAGAATTATGTTTATGTAATAACTTGCACTTTGATTTTTACATGCGCATATGTTTTCTATAACATCTGAAGGAAATGAACATCTGAAGGAAATGAAAACACTGTGATTTTAGGTCCGTCTTTATAATTGCCGCCTTTACAGGCAGGAACTTTTAGGGCATACTATATAAATTAATAATTGCAGTAGGCAATTTAATTATAGTATGCTATAATAATTATTATAGTAGCTAATAAATTAATAATTTAGATCTATCTGGATATAATCTCCAAACGTATACATGTAACAAACTGAACTACAATGGCCCATCTACTATGACGTCAGAGGCGAACGTCATGTCTGTTGCCAGGCCTTCTTATAGGTGGTGCTGAGCCTACGTTAGAACGTTTAGTCTTACTGACTTATTTCTTTTGTTTTTATTACATTAAAAATTTCTCCTCAACCAGAAAATCGAATTTGTAAACCATCAAAAAGATTTTCAAGCTGTTCTCCTACGTCCTCTATTTAACAGCTGCAAATTACTATTAGACAAATCTAAAAGTCTGCATTATTGATCATTATATGTGTCACATAAAGAATTGATTATAAACCTATGGCTCAAGGAAGACTAGAAAGTGGTATATTTGCACCTACTGTCACAAAATTATTTTCAAGAAGAAATAGATGCTGAAAGATTAAACAAAATAATAATTTGGTGCAAAAGTTAACTACTATTCGTGGAATAAAAAAGTATAATCCATTCCTTAAATTATGCATAAAAACAATTTGATAATAGAATACAAATATTTAGTGGTAGGCCATACGTAGATGTAAGTACATACCATCCAATCTATGATTCTAATCCTTATGAATCTTGATGAACCATTTAAATTTTAATAGGTATTTTACAAAAACATTTAACTAGGAAACACAATAGGTGGTCTTTGTATTAAGACACAATTCGACTGAGGCAACATTCTCAACACTAATTCTCCAAGTGGTGCCTTGGAGAATTTGTGTTCTCCAAGTGGTGCCTTCACAAAAGTGCGCGACGTTGCACTTGCACCTTCGCGGAATATTGCAAGAGTTAAACTCTTGCAATTAAATTTAATCATTAATTTGATCATGACTAAGGACATTTACCTAATTGAAGATAACAGAAATTACAACCTAAAAAACGGTAAATATGTAGATTTTTGGGTATAATTTGATTTTTACTTGACTCGGTATCAAACTAAAACCGCTGACTTAGAAGGTTCATGTAAATATAGAAGACTATTTTTCCAATAAATAAAAAGCTACCACATCAATTTAAACATTGTTCGTTAATCTATAACATATAAAATTAGCAAAATTAGTTTTTACATCAAGTACTCTCCCGCATTCTTATTGCCATATCAATAAGCATATACACACTAACTATTAAAAGTTTGATATTGCGATGAAAATTCTGGGTATCTGGTGTACAACGTACATGGTAATAGAGGAAACTATTCCTAGGCTCGCAATGACAATCAACCATGTTGCAATAAAATTTGTTGTGTTATAGTTTTAAGAATGTTGTTTCTTATTGAATTTGAATCTAGTTGATTGTTGGATTTGAAAGAATGTTGAATTTTAAGACACTTTTTTACAAATTTTCCCAATATTCCAGATGATATCCTTTTGAGCTACACTTCCACTCTTTTGGGTTGTCATTACAACGGATCAGGGTTTGGCACATAGATTTAGTGTGTGTTGCCTCTCGTACACGGTATTGATTTTCACAAGCTTTTATTGAGAAAGCTGAAGTCCGCACTGACGTGGTTCATTCTGACACTATTCTAATTTTACATCATTTACACTCACTCATTTTTATTGTGATATCTCTAACCAGAAATCCAGTAATATAAAAAGTATGATGTCCGGAAGATGAAAATTCAATGTATTACCTCTTCTATATAGGACATACATAGTCATAGAGGAAACTTTTCCTAGGCACGCAATGACAATCAACAATATTCCTCCTTTTGATATCTTTATGTATTCAATAACCTTTCTCGCGTTGTAGTTTATAATCTGGAATGCTCAGAATATTTGGTAGAGAGTGGCTTAAAATCCCAGTATCAGAAACAACATTTTTGATAATGGGATTTTAAGACACTCTCCTCCAAATATTCCGAACATTCCAGATTATAACCTTTTGAGCTATACTTCCACTCTTTTAGGTTGTCATAACAACGGATCAGAGCTTGGTACATAAATTTGGTGTGTGTTGCCTCTCGTACATGGTATTGATTTCCTCAAGCTATTATTGCGAAATCTGGAGTCTCTCCTGACGTGGTCCCTTCTGACATTAATTTCATTTAGATCAATTACTCTCATTCATTCTTATTGCGATATCTATAACCATAAATCCACTAACTATAAAAAGTATGATGGAAGATGAAAATTCTGGGTATTACCTTGTCTATATAGGATATACATGGTAATAGAGGAAACTGTTCCTAGACATGCAATGACAAGCAACAATGTTCGTTCTTTAGATATCGTCATGTGTTCAATAACCTTTCTTGCGTTGTAGTTTATAATCTGGAATGCTCAGAATATTTCAAAGAGTGCCTTAAAATCCCAGTACCAGAAACAATATTTCTGATCAACATTTCTGATATAGTTGATTCTGATAATGGGATTTTAAGACACTCTCTTTCAAATAATTCGAATATTCCAGATTATACCTTTTAAGCTGCATTTCCACTCTTTAAGGTTGACATAATAACGGATCAGGACTCATGGTTTTGGTGTGTGTTACCTCTCGTACATCGAATTGATTTTCACAAGCGTTTATTGAGAAACCTGGAGTCTGTACTGACGTGGTTCCTTCTGACACTAGTTCTAATTTTACATCATTTTACACTCACTAATTTTTATTGTGATATCTGTAACCGCAAATCCACTAACTATATAAAGTATGTATGATGTTGAGAAGATGAAAATTATGGGTATTACCTCTTCTATATAGTATATACATGGTAATAGAGGAACTGTTCCTAGACACACAAAGAAAATAAATTCTAGGCAACTCTAAAAAAATATTAACAAATATAAGAAATTATAATGTTAAAAAATGAAAGTGTTCAATTATTATTAATTTTTTATTCTTAGCTTATTGTATATTATATAATCAATATTAAAAAAGTAGTATTTAACGTTCGTTAAAAAAACCAATATGTTCAGAGCTAAAAGATTTAAAAGACCTAATTTCAAATTAATTGAAAGACCTAATTTCAAATTTCTTTAAAATTAAAAGATCTAATTTCACACAATTTATAGACAAAAAATGCTAAACATAAGCCTTGATTAGAACAAATAAAAGCAACATACAATATTCGCCAAAATAAACAGTAGCGAAATATGGTTGGCTCTGGAATGGCTTTGCGCATGTCTGTTTGTCATGTTTGGCTTGTTTGTCGTTAACTGTCATAATAAAATTACGCTTGTGTTGACATCCTTCTGAAAATGCTTCTGACAACTAAAGAAAAGGTGTTTATAGTAGAGGATTATTTCCGTTCATACGGAATTGGACGGGTTTCTGGCTCAAGTTTGAAACAATTATCGGCAGCAATTTAATGAACTTGCACCTAAGAAAAGTGTAATGTTGGCAATTGTTGAGAAATTTCGTCACGCTGGTAGTGTATTGTGTCAGCGCAAGGGTTCTTCAGGTCGTCGAAAAACAATTTGTACCAACGCTTATGTAGGACGCGTTCTTGACCAGGTTGTGCATTCTCCTTAAAGAAGCCTAAAACGAACTGCGTTAAAATTACAAATTGTTGAAACATCCACACGTCGAATTTCCACAAATTTTGACAATTCGCACTGAATTGTTAAAATATATTTATCATTCTCTTCATCAGCTTCTAGAGATTCTACTAAGTCTGCGTAAACCTTTGGAAAAGCCGAAGTATTTGTTGTAGTTAAATTTAGCCGTTGTTTATGAGGTTTCATATATTTGTAACGTTGACACTCATCACAGCGTTTAATAAAATTTTCGATATCCTTTTGCATTCCTTTCCAGTAATATGTCTTCTTAATATTGTTATATGTTCTGTTCATTCCTCCATGTCCTCCTGTAGGTAATACATGATAATCGTTTATTATCAACTGTTTAGCTATTGGCTTAGAAATTTATAAAACTCCTCGTATAATTGATATGGTCACTCCTGCCTTTATAATTTCGATGGGAACTCTTAATAATTCTTTAATTACTTCAGCGCTGAATTTATTTCTAATAATAACTATTTCGTTAATATCATATTATTCACACATTTCTTTCAATGATGATTGATTTCCTAACACTGATTGAAAATCTTCATTTATATAGAGTCTTCTTCTTCAAGTCATAACATATGTTCCCTATTTTATATACATTTCTCTTCTTAATCTTCTCCTAGAACTTCTTTCTTGATAAAGCTTTAAGCTCCGCAGAATCCTTTGGTTGTTTAAAAAGTTCGACACTTCCAGGGAGATCAAGCCTTTCTTTATTCATAACTTCCAAATCAGCACTTTATTCCGTATTTTGCACTTTCTGCTTTTCCACTTCCTTTCTTTGATTTCTTGTCATGACGCCTAATTGTTCTACTAAATAGCATTCTGCTTTTCTTTGTAATTCTTTTAGTTAATTAGACTCCACCTTTATACGAGACAATGCGCCTGCCGCGACATTATCTGTGCCTTCAATATGATATACTGTAAATTCATACTCTTCCAACGTTAATCTAAATTATGTTACTCTACTAGATGAATCCTTCAATCCAAATATATCCGAGGTTTATTATCCGTATAAATTTTAAATCTTATTCCGTACAAATATGTACGGTACTTTTTTACAACCCTGCATATGGCCTCTATTGTACTGTATTTCTCTTTCTCTATTGTACTATATTTTTCTTCAGCTTTATTTAAAACTCTTGAGGTAAATGCAATTTGTCTATTATATGAATTGGAAATCGTAGCACCTAATGCAAATGCACTCGCATCTGTTCGAAGAATGAATGTCTTTCAAAATATTTTGTGAGGTTTTTATTATGATCTACTAAATGTTTTCCAAAAACAAGCAAGTCATCCATATACACAAAGCAACTATCATTCAGACCTGACATTTGCAAAGAATCATGGCCCTTGAAAAATCATTTGGGGAAATTTGTAAACCCATTGGCAACCTTGTCAATTGATCTTTTCCTCTATCTGTCCTAAACGCAGATTACGTTCTAGGCTTATGTTCCAGTTTAATTTGATAATAACGGAAAGAGAGTTCAAAATTGGACTAATCTCGGGCAAAGGAAATTTGCACTCTTTTAGTACCTTGTTGACTTGCCTATAATCGATCACCACACGTATGCGTTTGTTACCTTTAGAATCAGCCTTTTTGGGTACTAACAATAATGGTGAATTCCAACTGGATCTCGATTCCTCAATAATTCCTTCATTTAACATTTTACTCTCTTGTAAAGTTCTTCTTTCTGAGCGTGTGGGATTATATAAGGTTTTATATAGACTGATTTCGCGTCTTTTTTTTTAATGTTATACTTTCTGTTAAAGCATTAGAAACCGTTCATTTATCATTTTCAAGATGGAAAATATCTGCGAATTTTGCGCATAACTTTTGAATTGATCTAGAAAATTTACTTTATCAAGAATTCTATCAACTCTACTCATTGACTTAAAAGTTTCACTAAATTTACACACTTTATACCCAGAAATGTCTTCTATTCTAGGAACAAAATCTCTTACCTTAATATTTTGTTCATTTAGATTAATAATCCTTACTGGTATCTTATTATTAAAAGGTTTTGCAAGAATCCCTGTCACAACAACTCCTCCTCCAATTTCTTCAGGAATAACCACACAGTTCCTGTTGGAATTAATAGCTTTACCTTGAGTATAAATAAATCCAGAAATTCCATCTACTCGAATTTGATGTCATCTATCAATGTTGTCAAATATCGTTAAAATATTAGAAAATACGAAACTTGTAGATGCACCCTTGTCAACTAATAATTTCAAACATACGTTTTTATATCTAATCCTAACAAATTTTATTTCATTTATATGTAATATGATATGTTTTATGCTATTGAAATCTTGGCATTTTTTTTCCTGTTGTGTAGCTCCACGATTATCGGCGTATATGCCCTATTTGAATTATTTACATTCGAAAAGCTATTATCATATGTTCCTTGACTATTATTGCGTTGTTTATAAAAAGTAGTTGAATTATTATTATTATTATAGCTACTTTTCCTAAAATTACTATTAGAAAATGTATTAGAATAACGAGCATTTGGTTTCTTTGTGAATGCATTTCGTGAATTACTTGTGTTGCACTTATTAAAATTTTTATTTATACTATAAAATGTATGCCCATCCTCAGTTTGCCCATTCATATTATCATTCTTAGCCAGTCGAATCGCATCCCGCAATTTCTCATATTTTTGTGGTTTCACAATTATTGATAAATTTTTATTATTTAATCCATTAGTAAATGAGTTAGTTGTAATCTTTTCATTTGTTTGCCCTAGAATTTTTAGTGCCTGATAGTTCCCGTTTGCTTGGGAAATTGTAAGTTTCATGAATAATTTTTTCAGCTCGGTACGGAATGCATCAATATTCTTACCCTGATGTGCCTCTTTCTAATGTTACCCTCTTACCCCGATGATCTTGTTACCCTGAGATGCTCTTTCTAATGATCTTGTTACCCTGATGTGCTCTTTTGATATAAGGTACCCGCGCAATGGTAAGTATATGTTTCTGTATATCACGTATTAATTCTGAATTGGAATTACAAGCCTTTTGTAATGTCAATTTAGGGCTATCAGTTAATTTGGTAGGCAAAACAAATTGAGTTATTAACTTTTTATCTTCTTCGCCAAGTAAGGAATCATAAAATTGAATACACTGTCACATAATTTTTTAGTAACAGATTCCGTATTATTAAAAGAAGAGATTAGCTCTTGAGCTGTTTTTAAATTACATTTTTCCACCATCTTATCAGAGCATAGATATTGTACTTTATCTTCTAAAATATGACGAGCCTCAAATTTTTTTGTCACAACTTCTATAATAATTTTTGTCTCTTCAACACCGTCCTTTTCATGAACTCATCCATTAAAATTTTTTCTAGTAGTTAAAAATTCACTTTATCTAACTTGACTTAGTTTTTATTAATAATTTTTCTATCCGTCCTGAATATATATTTATATTTCTAAGAAATATACGTACCTCTTCAATAATTTCTTTTAATTAATTAATTTTCTTCATTTACTTTGAACTATAAAATCTAATTTTAATTAATTTTTTGATATTACTTATATATTTCAAATATGGAACTACAAAATTATTTATTTAAAATTATTTAACTACAAAATTATATGATTTATTTAAAACTATGAATTTGTATATTTAATAACCCTGTATATATTTTTACTTATAATTTATTTTATATACGCAAACTATTTAAAATTATATCTAATTACTAGAAATAATTTTATTTTCGCAACCTATTAATTGTAGTACTCAGATTTGATCATACCTCGTTCAACTACATACGATTTTTTTCCTAAACAATTTCATAAATATCATTTAAAATTATATCTCCATTATCAATAAATTAAATCTTCTATCAACGAATTATAATAATTTCATATTACCAGTACCAATCCCAATTTTCTTCAATTAATTGAAATATATATTTGCCATTAATGCATCAATAATCCAAATATTTTCAATATATTATATGCCTTCCCTACTTTTGGCAACTTTCTTCCACATCCTTCTTTCCAAATTCTTTTTATACTTTGTAATAATTACCATAAATACAGAGAATAATTTGAACTTCCATTTATACCGTTAGATAAACCACCGCTGTTTCCAACTTGAGAAATAATAACTTTTTCTTTGAGTACTTCCTATTATATACCATTTATTAAATTTCCAATCTAATATTCGAGGGCAGGATCGCCATATGGTATTCTTTACTTGGGTCCTCCAATTAGTGATTAATTTCAGAGACAACCAGATTTGGAATCGATTAAGCGTGCTATGCAGAATATTTGTGTAACTAAATTTTCTCTAAATATCTAACGACAGAGAAAAAAGCAAATAATCTATTTCCATTTTAACATTCAATTGAAACAAATATAAGTAAATGTTACTTTGAAATACACCTGCCAATCACTACTTATAGGGAACAGGACAAAGCAGAAGAATAACGTTTTCAATTATCCCAGCATAACACCAATTTAGGCATTTGTCACAACCTAATCCGTAGATCTAATCCTTTTTAAACGATCCCTTTATGTACGCACGTAGACATTTATATATAGATAACCAGATCGGAGGAAGGAACCGGACAGACAAACAGACAGATTCGCGTCTATCTCTGTTTTTCGGGATAAATTACGTAGAAATTTTCTTTCCGGGAAAAGGTGAAATTCGAAACTGTTCGCTCGTGTTGCGTTTCAGTGAAGCCATCTAATTATTTTCCGCTTAACGTCAAAATCTACCAAGAAACTTTTCTGCTAACTTGGATTTAGGAAACGGGATAAAAAGCGTAAAATCTGACAGTATTCCAATAATTCAATTATTGTAAATTACAGCAGTTATTAACAAAAATTCAGTGATACCGAAAAGTAAAGAATAATAGTGTTTTAAGTAATCATTTCGTATCTGTTTGTTTCTTATCTATTATTTCTATTGTTAAAAGTATTACGTACATTTATGGTGTATGTACGTAATACTTTTACTTCTGTTTTACATGAACCGTATTTATGTATGTAATTTGGATTATAATTTATGTCACATTTTGTAACCATATTTCGGAATCTTAAATTTGGTGTGATTTACACGATGAATGATTTTCTGCTCATAAAACTGATATTGCACATATATACCTTGATAGGTTAAGTTTATCGGGGAGAACTAGGTGACCATATTGGGGCTTCGAGGTATGGGGTTCAATTATATAAACGATTAACTGGTTGAGAGTTAACAGTTAGATGGAAGGAAGCTACAACAAGACAACTACAACGACGATAAGACAATCCAAGCGGAAACAAACGACAAGACAGCAAGTGGTGAGTTTATCAGTAAGCAGGAACTAATTCGCAACTAGTTGTTTAGTCGTTGCCTCTATCCATCGAACTATTAATTCTCAACCAGTTAATTTAATCGTGTATATCGTTAAATCTAGTCCGCCGTAGCCCCAATAATCACCTAGCCCTCTCCCCCCCCCCCCTTTCCTCTTGCTAAACTTAATAATTTCTGCTTGTGATTTATTAATTTGAATTTTCCAAATTTTGCAGAATTTTGATATGTATTCCAACCCTTTCTCCAGATGCTTTCTTGTCATCACCGGGATTGTGTTATACGTAACGACGGCCGTATCATCAGCTAATTGGAGCACTTTCGTTTGTTCAATGGCTTGCAGGTCAGGTATGTTGCTGACAAACATATGTTTTGTTCATCTTCTACATTCGATAGACATTCACAAAAAATGCATTGTTTGTTTGTATTTAGTTCTCGATGCAATCGCAGAAAAAAACATGAAAGACATGCTTAGGACAAAACCATAGCAAAATAAATGTTAGTACGAAATATGATGATATTGCTTTCCATCTCACTTACTCCGCTGCCTCTCTCTAACACATGAAAATAAGAAACGATGTTAATTTTGTGCGTTTGGCTTCAAACAAGCACGCCTCCCTGCGGGTCCGAAGGAGGTGCGTTTTACTGCGCGTACTCTTTGGCTCGGCTGACGACATTGGCTGTTGTTTCTAAAAAAATTCTCATCTACGTGTATAAAAAGCTTGTGGATAACCAACGCCAATCCTTGGCGTTGTTTGAATCAAAAACGCAAAGCGAAAGTCTATAATAAAACATAGTGCACGAAAAATAGCTGCTACAAAAGATTACGAACATATTCTGCACTTGATGTGATCTCGCAAAAGAAAAGCAAAAAGAAAACAGCAACGTGTAAACAGCAAGAGAACAGTCGAATGCGCGCTGTATTCTCAATCTTCTTTTCTCTTCTGGTTCTCTCTATAACGCACGCGAAGAGGCGCTGATGATAGCAATCGACAGTGCTCTTTCCTCCCGCGACGGGCAGTTCTGGACTCCCTGCTCCACCCTTTTTCGTGCACCAAGAAAACGATTGTTGTTTACTTGATGACCTCGGTTGGCAGGTATCTCTACGCAGAGTTCAATGATTGCATCTTGAATAAAAAACTTGTGCCCATATATCGTAGATAATTCCATTGCCCGAATTATTTTTAGTAAAATGTGATAAAATAAAATGAATGCTTCATTTATTTGTTTTGTCGTTTTTGAATGAATTAGCTGTAGATTATTTGTTTGAATGGTTGTTTTAATCATTTATCGATGTTCAATATGCCGATAACAAACTCTTATGGAAATGGCTAAGAAGTGCAATTATGGTCAATTAACGGATGAATCAATAAGAAATAGAAATAGTAGGATTGAGTGATAGCGATCGAGAAAGTAACGCAATCAAAACCCGTGAAATTACAATAGAAGGAATTAAGGCATCAAAAATATTAAGCAGATTAAGTTAACAAGAAAAATACTTCCCAATCGAAACGAAATTTAACAATCTTGGAACAACAACAAAGATTGTAGGAAAATGCAACCAACAAAAAGACAAAAGTAAGGACACAACAACTGAATGTTCCACATGTGGATGTAAACCTAAGCATCACTCAACACAATGTTCACCAATGAAGCAAAAATATAGAAAATATAACATTGTCAACATGGAAATAAGTGGTACAAAGATTACATTTAAAGTTGATACGGGGGCAGATATATTTATCTGCCCCCGGGAAAATATTTCGTCTAAGGAAGCGTACAAAAGGATAAAGAAAGAATATCCTCTTATAAAAGCAGAAGCCCTACTAATGGGGACAGGATTTGGTAAGAATAGGCAGTTAAAAGTAACCGGAAAAATCTATGCAGAAACTAAATCTAATGATCAAATAAAGACAATGAAATACTACGTCGTAGAACGAGAAAATGTTAAATAATAGATACGATTTAAATAATTCAAAATGGAAATTTAGTAATAATGAGATGTATTATTTAGGCTACATAGTAAGTTGTACAGGTGGTCAGTATACGAACCGACCCAAAGAACGTATACGCGATATTTAAATATCCATCATCAAAAAATGTGAAAAAAGTAAGGCAGTTTTTAGGAACGATAAATTATGTGACTAAATTCATTCTCAACGCAGTCGATAAAGCAAAGTATGTATTTACGCGAATTATTGAAAAATAATAATCAGTTAATGTGGAGTGAAACGCATGAAGACGAATTCAATAAATTAAAAAAATATAATAGCTTATACACCAGTATTAGCAAAATTTAATTCTAACGCAAAGAGCAGAGTTTCAGCTAATTCCAGTTCGTATGAAATTGATGGAGTATAACACTTGGAAACCTTTGTATTTCTGTTCAAAGGCATTAAGCCAAAGAGAGAGGTGGTATGCTTTGGCAGATTAAAAAAGGAGCTTTGGGTATCACGTGGCCATGTGAATGGCTTCAACAATATCTAATCGGATCTAAATTCGAAATAGAGAAGATCACAAGCGGCTGACATCAATATTATTCTTATTGATCACATTATTGACCAAAGATTTAAATAATTTGTCAAGCCGATTAGAGTGCTTCAGAATGCGTTAACTCATTACCGGCCAGGCATAGAAATAAAGAAAATAAGTAAAATATCTTAATGAATTTTGTCTATTTATTTATTAAATAGGATAACTCTTACAAAATTTAAAAAAACATAGACATTTATTAATATATTACTTTGCATGAAATTCCGCATGAAATGAAAAACATTTTGTATGCAGATGCACTTTACATTTAACACACATATAAATTGTTGGATTTGTTTTGCAGATTTTGCACAGCCTTGCTTTTTCTGTGTTTTCGAATTAAGTGTCTTACAGTGTCCTTTCTGACTTCATCTGGAACACCTTGATGGTCTGCTGATGGATGATGTCAGCTCGGACACATTCATTGCAGATCAAACGAACAGCTGTGTTTGAGCGAAAATCAAGTTGTGAAATTTTTACTTCATGCACTCTTCTATGCAATTTCCAGCAATTTACTTATACACTATTTATAACATTCGTAAATAAAGGCCACCACCACTTTATGCTCTTTATAGAAATTCAGTAATTTGCTCATTTTGTTTTTTTATCGCAATTTGGCGAATTCTCCATTATAAATAGCCAACCGTGTTCTAGTGCATACTGAAGAATATATACACATAAATGAATATATAGAAATGCACATAAATAAATATGATTTTGTATCTCCTACTTTTCTATATTCCAAATTTAACTTTATTTTATTTAACTATTTCAATATTTAGCTCTTTTCTATATTCTATATTATTATTTATCTATATTCTATATTGTCATGAATGTTCCTGTCACTAACATCTCGTACGACGATACCGGGCGTAAAGTTTACATAAAAAATTAAAATGAAAGATAAAGGGGTAAATAACATACTTTTATTAATTTTTCGTGAATGAAAAGGGAATAAACGGGAATACTCGCTTTGGCATGGGAATTATATAAAATTAGTTTGGGTTTGAAATCGATTCACAAGTCTGAATAAAATTGGGATAGTAAAGAAGATATAAGGCCTTGATAATAGTAGGAGTATTAATAGAAAATAAATCAATTTAAACTTCAAAATAATAAAAATAATTAAAAAATACGGAATAAGAATGGTTCAACTTAAAAACTTAAAATTTAATTATTACCTTTATGTACACAAACAATTCAATAAAAGAATACTTACAGGTTATAATAATGTAGCCAACTCATTCTAATTATTGTTAAATTTTACTTATTTATGACGTTTACTTTTCTAATTTTCTACTAAATTTTTGACTCAATCCTCATTGCCAATAAGAAATCATTTAGAAATAATTTTGAACTGGTTGCGGCGACCCACTTAAAACAATGATCATGATTGAATCTACCGATTTAGACTTTAATAATTAATCAATAGAAAGTAATTTTATAATAAAATTACTATATATTTATATAGTAATTATATTTATTTATTATATTTATATATAATAAAGTAATATATTTATTTTTTAAATAATTTTGAAATCCTATCGTTCCATTACTCCCCACCACATGAGCTAACGGCCTAGTTGGTTAAAAATAAGATTATTTCTAATGAATGGTTAAATGAAATTTGGTTAAAGTAAAAATTATTTCTAATGAATTTATTTAATTTTTTAATCTTTATTTATTTAAACGGTAAATAGCATTACAATATACAGTATACAACAAAAATATACGAGAAAATTATATAGATAATTTACAATGTAGGTAAACAAGCAGTAATACAGTTATAATAATTTTCCTCACAAATTACATCTCCAAGTACCTCCGCCACCAACAGAGAAAGCTTGCCTTGGGTACTCCAATTATATCATGACGGCTATGAAATTTGTTGCATATAGTTGCTATACGGTTGTATGGCCCATAGTAACCGTAATTAGATATGTGAATTAAAGGATAACTTTACATCGAATATAACACCCAAATCATTCATACTCACCACTTTAGCCAAACTATTATCACCAATTTGGTAATCAAAGTCATCCAATTTTAGCCTTCTGAAAAACCTGATTGTTTTACATTTATCGACGTCTCATTTTGACGACACCATCGATAAATATGAGCTGAATCAGATTATAGCAAATAGCACTCTTCAATTGACGATACACTTCTAAAGAACTTGTAAGTCGTCAGCAAAGAGTAAGAACACACATTCCAAGCCCGTTCCTATAACTTTTATAAATAGATTAAACAGTACAGGCGAGAAATGAGCACCTTGCGGGACACCTGAGGGAACTGAGTGACAGTCCGATACTAATGAGCCAATCTTCAGCACAGTAGTTCTGTCCGTAATAAATGATTTCAGCCAAGACAACAAACTACCCGAAATGCCCAAACTCTGCAACTTCTCAACAAATATACCGTGGCAAACCCTGGCTCGAAGGCCTTGCTAAAGTCCATATAAAGAGAGTTAACAACGGAGCCCCTCTCTAGTGAGCCGCTTATATAATTTGTATATATAAATAGATTTGTTGTTACAGACCGACCTCTAACAAACCCATGTTGCTGTTTTATCATCGTATGTTGGAATTCCGCTGTGAGAAGTTCGCATACCATTTTGTCCATCAACTTGGGAATGGCAGATTGTATGGCCATGGGTCTGTAGTTACACACATTATTTTTTCTAGTTGGGAATACACTCGGATTTATAGATAATTGAAACAGATACTTCAAAGGAATACATAATGATTCAGCACAACGAAGTAAAAATATAGGCGGAACGTTATCTGGACCAGGACCCATGTTTATACTCAATTCCATTTCAAATACCTTTACATCTTCGAAAGTTAGATGATATCTGACTGCAGGAATCCTCAGAGACAACATTTGTAGTATTATGATTGAAATAGGTCAAGAATTTTCTGCGCACAATTACCTGTTTTAGAGTTTATCATAACGTTAGGAATATCAAAGCTACCAGATTTTTTGGACGTAATAAACCTCCAAAAGCTTCTAGGGTCACTGTTTTGAACATATTCCATATTTGCATTATTTGATTCGGATATAATTTTTTTTGTTCGACTCCTTAACACAGGAAACAATTCATAGTCACGAGCACAGCGTGTTTGCTTGTAATTGAAGTATGCAGCTTCTCTGCACACACATTTCCGGCACGTATCCCCTTTTTTCAACCTAGTTTTTTGCACGGCCAACAACACACGTATGGTCCCTTTCAGCAACATCTTTAATTTTTTGGTTCCTTGTGACACTACCGCTACATTTTCTTGAAGAACTTCGCCACCTTGTTGCTAAGTCTTTATTTTGTCTATCTTTATTTAACTTTTAAGCTTTGTATAACATAACAGGAACACCATCTTTGATTCAATAAATTCAACATAACAAATTATATATACCTGATGTTTATTACCGACAAAAAATTTAGCTCAGACTAAATATTATTAATACATATTTTAATGTCAAATATTAATAATATCTTGAATATTGTAAATAAGAGGTATTATTCTTTTACGATAAATAGTTACCTGATGGAGGAGTAGGTATATCTGTACAATTGGTCAGGCGAATCGTAACCATTTGTTTTCAATTAAAATGTGGCCAAGCAAAACGCAACCAAAGTGTACCAAAATAGAGTCAGATGAAACGAGAAGAAAGATATTTATTGATTTGGGGACAGGCGATTATTTCGTCGCTGATCTTATTTTGGGCGTGGGTTATTGTCTTATTGTCCCATGTATATAAGTATATATCAAAGTTAGCATACACAATTATCATCAATTTTACACTACCTATTGTATATTATTTTATTTCTCGATATTGATGGAGGTTATTTGAATTGTGGGAGTTGATATCTCTTGTACGGGTCGTGGAATTGTC
>WYDF02298844.1:0-15717 GCA_009867245.2 Adranes taylori
AGAGGACAGTGGGCAGAAATGGGGGAGGCCTATATCCAGCAGTGGATGCAAAGGGCTGATTGATGATGATGATGATGTATATCATAGTTAGCCAATAAGCCTATGTCTGTCATAGGCTTATCCATTATGTAATGTCTCCCATGCATTGTAGTAGTTAACTTCAGAAATAGAGAGATGTTGAATCAGTTTAGCCTCGTCTCCTTTAGGTATTATTTTCTCAATAGCACTAAATTTTCTACTCACATAGATGACTTGGACATATATGTGATTAAATAATAATCATCGGATGCAATCGTCTTCAAATATTGGTATTTTTACCATATGAACTCTTATTCCATGTATGCTTATTGGTTTGTATTTTTTTCGGCTTTTCTTCTGTAAAGGTCTTGAACTCCATATTCCAAGGCAAAATATAGATTGTTATTAAAACACCCTTGATCAATCTTTTCATTAGAAACATGAAGTAAACACCCTTCCCTACAGTTTTTACCACCATTTCATTCCTCTGATAGGCTCCTTTATTGGGACAAAAATCAACTACATTTTCTTCGGTATATGATGTCTAAATACCATCTTCACCTCTTTTCATTTGATATTCATCTTACAACTTCTTAATTCTTGTTCTGCATTACCTTGATGTCCAACAGCAGATTGGAACTTGTCACCTTCTGCTTTTGATTGGAGAATAGTTTTCTGAATAGTGTTGTATTTTCTGTACGATTATGTTGTAAAGGTCTTGAGTCGATTAATAAATATTCCGTGTTAAATAGTTATATCACATGTTCAAATCTGAATAATTTCGGATATCATTATAGAAGACTCAAAATTGGTCGAAGAAATCATTGAAGATTTTCCTTCTACCTTCTTTACGTATGTTATCTAGGATTTCTGTAATTCCTCATGAACGCGTGTCTATGAGGCGTATAACATTTTTTGGATGGTCTCATATTTGCTGCGGAATCAAAGAAGATAAATTAAACACTATCGTTTTCCGCGTTAAAACGAGCGTTTAACAGACTAACTTAATATATCTTTGTTTGCGATCCGCGTTAACGTTATACACAGTAATTTGATATCTGTATATTTAACACAACCCTCACTCGTTTACCAGCAGTAAGGAACAAATGAGTAATCACGTCATGATTTAATGTGGTCTGTGGAAAGCCTGGAT
Source organism: Adranes taylori (assembly GCA_009867245.2). Classification (NCBI taxonomy): domain Eukaryota; kingdom Metazoa; phylum Arthropoda; class Insecta; order Coleoptera; family Staphylinidae; genus Adranes; species Adranes taylori. Next base: position 1,172 of record WYDF02298844.1, read on the forward strand.
CATAGGCCCCTACTTCTTTGATGGAATAATTAACAGTGAACCTTACTTGGCAATTGTGAGAGAATTACTATCTGCTGGAATTACTACCTGCTTTGGTTCTGGAAAACCAGAATACCCCACACTATGATACAAAAGTTCGTAGTTGGCTAAATGATAAATGTCTCCAGCAGATCGGTCATAGAGGACGAGGCAAATGGGCTTCAGAATCTCCAGAATTAAACCCAAGGTATATTGCTGTCTGGGGTTATATAAAATCCAAAGTTTGCACTGTCAAGATCAGGAACAAGAAGCATCTGTGGGAGTGCATCACAATTGTGTGACGTTCTGTAACGTCTGGTGTGGTAACCAACATTATGCGAAACATGGGATTATGTTTCGATTTACAATTTAAATTTGAAATAGATGCATTTCTTTATTTATTTTCAACCGCCTTCCTAAATATAGTATAATTATCAATCAACATATAGAGAAGACTATAATATTGTCACACATTTTAAAAACCCTAAAATCTGATTATTCATAACTTTCCTTTCAACTTCATTCCGTGCATCTTAAAAACTTTCATGCCTTGATGACTGGTAGGTTTATAGCCAGACAGCTTTAAAATGTTCTTTAGACTTTTCGAAATAAAAGTATATTGTTAAAGTCAGAAAACTACTTTACATATTGAAAGAAGATTTAAACGCTCCATCGCTCTATAAGTATAGCTGAAAAGAAAAATCACAAAAAGAAGCGAAGAAAAATCCGCGAGAGATAGCACACCGATGCTCGAAAAACTTTACGTTGCAAAGTTTCGGCAAGAACTGTGTGTGCGTGTGTGTGGTTTTTGAGTGGTGGAGGTGTTTATCGCGTTTACTATTAGGCGAGAAATATTTTCAAGTGGAACTTTAGTTTCTACATTTAGTTTTGCAAGTCGTTTATTTCCAGCGGTCATTATTTTTCCGAAAAATGTAGATATGTACAGCTAGTAAACATAAGCGAATATGTTTGCAGTTTACCTATACACAGGACTAAACAAATTACAAGAAATAACTAAACAATATATATTCCATATCTATATTTAAATACCAGTGTTGTCTATTTAATTTTGCATATAGCTATAGACATATAGCACTAGCAGTAAAAAATAGACACATAGAAATTCAAGTTAATGGGAAGTAGTGAAACAGTGAATCAGGTCATAGAAAGAATAAGTGATATGGTAACGCAAAAGAGGACTGGAAGACTAGCTGAAAATAGGTACAATAGTAAGTATATATGGATTAGAAACGAGAAGGCAATGGCAAAATATTTGGTATTGGGATTGAGCATGGGGGATAAAAGAATGAGTGCAAAGTTCAAATGTGTGAATGAGAAGGGCATTGGATGCATGAGTAAGAAAGAATGTATAGGATATGTAGAAGCAAAGAAGAGAAATGGAGTCATTGGGTAAAAGAATGTGAAGGTATTAACTGGGGTGATAGTGAAAAAGATTTGGGGAAAACTGCAGGGTTAGTTTAGGAAAGGAAGGTAAAAGATTAGATAGATAGATAGATACCTTTATTGGCATATACACAAACATTCACACTTAAAATAATCCTTCTAATCCTACCTTACATATAAAATTATTCAATTCCAAAAATTATAAATCAATCTTATATCCCTGTCGGGAGAAGAAAAGATTATTCTTCAAATATATCCCCCTACACATAACACTATACCCTTACTGCTCTTATCTTCCCATCTATCTTCATTTTCATCTCGCTAGTCCCCCACTTTGTTATATATAACACACTCATTCTACAACCCATTCATTCCCTTACCCCCTCTACCTATTCCCTTACCTCCCTATTTACTTCCTTTTACATGTGCTCCCCCTAACTCTCTTCATTATTTCTAACCCCACACCCTCTTGCAAAACTAACCCTCCAGTTTTCCCCACTTCCCTTTCTTTTTCACTCCATTCAATTCCCTCACATTATTTTAACCAATGATTCTAAATTTCCTCTTTCTTCCCACATATCAAACACATTCTTTCTATATCTTTCATCCAACATTTATTACCTCTCGCCTCGTTCCCACATCCAAACCTAGCAATTGTGCTCTTATCTTCCATACCCAATCGTGATAATAAATATTTTGCCATTCCTTGCCCTTCCTTAGTCCTCATATAACTACAATTATATCTACTTTCGCATACTTTTCTGCACACATCATCTTCTCCAACCATCTATCAGTCGACCATCCAAACCTCCTATTAACATTTATTCTACTCCTGATCCACCCATTCCCACATCTTTAATTTTCCCCTTTCAGCATTACTTCAAGTTATACTTTCTTAACCTCTTCATCCTTCATCCTTCTGTACTCTTCATCCTTCAATACCCTCATCTCAAACTTAACCATACGTTTTACTTCATTCGTCCAAGATTTAGATTTTCCTACCTCCTGCATAACTGTCTCACTCATCGTACACCTTTCTAATCCAAGTATCTGTTTCAAGCTTCCCAACTCCATTCTCTCCATCTTCTCTCTTCCTTCCTCTCTCATACATCCACCCCTTACACCAAAACACTCTTCACACATCCTTCCATAATTTTCATTCTCATTGTCGCTGCCTCGCCAAACTTTCTCCACACTATCCTCATTCTCTCCATTACTGCCCTGGCCTTCATAGTTACTATTTCATAATGTTCTTTAAATGACCCATTTTGAGCCGACATAAATCTAAATACCTGTAGGTCTTGACTCTTTCCATTCCAATTCCTCCTATATCAAATTTCTCATTCATACGATCTCTCCCTTCCTTCTTACATACCATTACTTTCGTTTCTTCCACATTCATTTCCAATCCCCTTCTATCCAAATATCCTTTCGCACTCCGAACCATTTCTATCATCTCATCTATACTACGTGCCATACAACTATGTCATTTGCACACGTAAGAGACCATACATTTACCCTACCAATAGCTTAGTGGGCAAGTCTGTCTTACTCCCCTTTTGCTCTCGAACCATGCAGATACGCACTCATTCACTTATTCTCTTACGTTCGTACCTTCAATATTATCATTCTTACCATGCCTCTCCACACCTCCACACCACACCTCTAATTCACCTATGTGTACTTTACACCTTACTATTTTTCTTCGAATATCCCGCTCCTTCTCAACAAACTCTACACTTCCCTTTCATCACTCATTTTACTTAATTCCTCTTTGTCCTTCCTCCTCATCTTCTAAGCATCTCCCTTACTTTCTTTTTCTTTTTCATCAATTCTTCGCCCACCTCACTATTTCCATCCCTAATATTCGTTACACCTTTCCCTCCTATCGAGTATCTCTTCAACCATTCATTTCAGCTCTTCTGTACTACTCATTTCATCTCATCCCACTTTCTATCACCTTTCCGCCAACTTTTTTTTGCCCTCACATTCCATACGTATCCCCTCAGCCCTTCACTTTCCTTCACACCCTCTCCATTCATCCACACTTTCCTCTCCATTCCGTTTCACGTTTCAATCGGGAAGTGATCCAACGCCACCCTCTCACCCACTCTCATATATTCCAATATATCCTTAGCCCCCTCATCACTCATCACCATATAATCCACTACTGATCCTCCACCATGCCCCTTAAACGTGACGCTACGATCCCAAACCACTTTCGTACAACCATTACCTTCACGCCGCCCCTCTTCTTCGACCCATTCCAAGTATTTCCATCCTTCAAAATTTACCGCCTTGTCCTTTGATTTTCTTTCCACATACACTTCTTCTTATCCCATCGATCTCACTCCCTTTTCTCCTATCTTCACATTCCAATCCCCTATATAAGACCCATTTTGTCCCATAATTTTCCATCCATTCTTACCCTTTCACTCACCTCACTCATAAAACTGCTCCATTCTCTATTCAGATTCACTATCGCAAACAACATAACAACATACTTTTTCCGCGGCCTTAATACCCCTTCCATTGGGCCCCTCCCAATCCCAATTTTCCACTTTCATCTCCTCAATACCCCACCTTACCCCTGTAATAAGCCCTCCACAAGCCCTCCCTCATGCACCTTCTTTGCCCATGGATTTTCCATATGATACCACCTGATAACCTTACATCCACCTCCTCCTACTCTCGAACTTCAACCCACGTCTCTAGAAGTCCAAATAACGTAATATCATCCTAAATACTCCTTAAAATCTGCAATTGTCAATCTTAACCTATCTGCATTCACTCTTACCATATCCATATCCTAAACTAACCATATCACTCTTTGCTCAGTACTCTTAACATATCTGCATCTCCCTCACATCCAATTACCCACTCTTCCTTACGACTCCCTATTTAATCTCCTTTTTCCCTTTAACACCACTATTGAAAATAAAGATATAATGCTTTATTTTCAATTGTGTTGAATAACATATTATTGGTGAGATTATTCTGACATTTACATTTATATTTCTTTCTGTCTTTTTATCGTCTACGAACACCAATGTGTATTGTAAAATAATAAATGCTGTTTCATTAATTATCAGTTAGTCTTTTATCAGCTGCCCACAATCCCATGAACTTCGGAATTACTCACGTACTTAACTGCGCGTACCCTAAACGAGTCCACTGAGGGCCGACGGAAGGAAGAACAGTTCCAACGCGTTAAACGCTAAACTGACCTGGCGCCCGAGAATTAATTGCCGAAGGATATTATATTCTGTATTATTATAATAATTTGCGCCCTTTGTGACATCACACGCGTTAGATACCTTGACACATTGTAACAGTGGCTGTCACTATAAAAAAATTATAATAGCAAGTATCATCTATATGCATTAAAACCATTGAATAAATAAATTTGGCTGCTGCGATTTGGAAACCCTTAAGTAGATTTGTATGTATACACGGAATGTTGGCCTGTCAGTTCGTGTATATTTATAACCGAGAATATACTATTTTGCGTTTAACAGAGTAATCATTATTAGATATTTTTCTTTGCATATTGAAAATAAAGAATAGATGAATAAATATTAATCCAGCTAGTAATTAAAATACGCTTTCCGATAAATAACATTATTGCAACGCATTTGTATTCATTAAGAATTATTTATTTCAATTTAAAACGTACACAAAGATTGTTGTGCTATTGCCATCAACAACAACATATTATGAAATAACATATCGCATGAATATAGAAGTGGAGAATATTTGGTCGTCTATCTGAGGTTGAATAAAGATAGCTGAAACTTGCCAGTAGTAGAAGTGCATACCAGATACACCAGCCAGCGTTGTGTCATTAGCAGTTAAGCGTTTGGTAAGCAATATTATATAGCTTAGATTGTTTCATTTTATTGCATGAGTTAAGTAACTTTTACTTCTAACACCTTAACTTTTCCTTTCACCATACTAGAGTGACATATCTGACTGTCCCTTTCTCAGTATCACATGACTTCGTAGTCATATGACTTCGTGACGACAGTGCACTTATAACGTTACGCATTCTAGTAATTCCTTCCTTTCCTGTCACCGCACTAGAGTGACACCTCTGACTATGCCGTTCTCAGTCAATAGTAGTCACATGATTTCCTGACGGCAGTGAACCCACAACGTTACGAGTTGTAGTAAATTCTTAAGGTACCTATCCCCCTTGTTAATTATATTGCGTAGTTAAACTTACAGCGGGTTTCCCGTTATTGTATGAATTGAAATTACCCCCGTCTGTATCGTTGATAGGCTGTACGCACTTTGCATATTTTGATTGCTATGGTTTTATTATTTTATCACCGCGTGAACATATTGCTATATATGTACTGCCGTTATATCGTATGCGCCGTTTTTTTTATCATGTCGTATGTAAAACCGCTTGTTTATTGTTATGCATGTTTAAACAAATTTATTGCGTCATTGATTTAAGTTGATTTTCACATAATAACATTTGTTCGTTTCATTTATTAATGATATATAATTGAATGTATATTTTTCCTTTCCCTGTTTTGTCTAAACGAGCAATCGATGGTTTCGTTATATCTTTAATCCTGTTTCACTCATAAGCATTAAGTTCCCTACAGCTGCACTCAAGCTCTTGGGCACATGAGCAACTCAGAAGACTTGAATTTACCCGCACCCTCAGTAAGCGACTGAGGACCGGGAGGGACAACAAAATCAGTGCTGGCGGTCTCACGTAAAACTGACCTGGCCCCCGAAGGATTGTTCCGCAGGCCGTATAAATCTCTTATAGGTGAGATATTAACTTGCAGCATCTGTGACAGTCGCCTAATTAGCAGAGTCACGTCGGAGAGTTTTGTTCGCTTATTAGCAAAGTACGTCATTAACTACTTAACTCTTTGATTTATTGTTGTTCTTTTTTCGCTTCTGTTTAATGTATTTTTCATGTCTTAGCTCCATTTCTTTTTAGCGTCCCAATTCTCACCCCAATTCCTTGCTCCTGATTTTACTTCTTTCCGTACTTTTCCCGTATTCTTTAGCTAGTATCTGTACTCTTTTAAATCGCTTCTTTTTTGTTCAACAAATAAATGTAAACAAATAGAAATTAAAATCTTTGACCTTACTAGAATAATTTATATAATATTCTAGTATTGTTATCGATCCAAAAATTGGACACCAGTTCTATGTGCGTATAAGCAAAGAAGCAAAACTTTTTACAAATTCCGTACTGTTTAATCTCCTACTAGTTGCTAAATGTCTTAGGGTTCAAAACATTCTCGCAATGAAATAATTGTTCATTATGTAAAAAGATTTACTTATTTTAAATTTATGTCGGACTTGCATTTTTCTTTTTCCATCATAAACAATTGTTTTCATAAAACATTTGATATGGAGTACTTCCAGTTTCAAGAATCCACAGTGAAAAGTATGTAATAAACAAAATATTAAATTTCATACCAACTATTCTGATGAAATATATACCTATTAAGCGCAACATAATATAAGTATAGTTAAAATTATTTTGTTGAAGCCACAAATATTAATTAAACATATTTAAAATTCAATATAGTAACAACTGATTTTAAATACATGAATAATTATTATTAAACTTATTCATTGTTAAACTCACTTTTCGTACAAAGCGAAATAATTTTATTATTGTTTAATTAAAACAAGCAATCTATTTGGTTATTATACAGTTTAGTGCGACTAATTAAAGCGTAATAATTTCCACAAATGGCAATTAAAATTATTACATTAGGCGTACTAAATATGAATGAATAATTTGAATGAATAAATAATAAATTTGAATTAATAAAATAAAATCTTTTTTATAAGTTGAACTGTTAACAGACATAGATATAAAACCAGTCAAAAAAGTTAAAAGCATTTGAATCGTCTAGAATCAAAAGCCCCAGTATCCGAAATGACCAAAATTAATTTAGCAGTGGTTGTTTATGTAATATGAATTTAAATATGGCGTTGGTTTTAATCAAAACTCACTATAACACCGATAAAACGAAGTTTATAGTTAAAGGTTATAGTAAAAACTAACATTATCCAATGCATGTTGTTCAATTTTGACACCAAGTAATTTTTAAACAATCAGAAGCTCTGTTTTGGCTGTGTAACTTGCATATTGTAAGCTTTTCTGTTGTTGGTTTGTGATTTTTACGTGCTGAGCTACTATGTTTATTTTAATTTTTAATAATAAAAATTATGCAAATAATATGCTTACGCAGTAAGCAGCAGCTGCCGGAGCCTGGAGGAACTCCAAACACGAAGCCTTGGAACCATCACAATATCAGGTTCATTTATTAATGTAATGTAAAATAATTTCATGTTTAAATAATTTATCCCATAAAAACAGATATCATAAGTTTTATCAAGTAGAGAATGAGAGATTCTGAGAGAATGAGAGAATTACAATTCTCATATTCCTGAATATTCTCAAGGAACAAAACATATTTATTGAAAGGTATTATACATTTAAAAAACTTTATATTACTTAATGACAATATGTATTTTAGTAGAAAGCCTCATATTCCTTAAATGAAGGCCCATCTTAAGTACCATTCCTGGAAAAATAATATATCCAGAAACATGGCAATAAAATTGCTGTGTGTAATCATTTAATAATATAATAGAAAAACTATTATTTGTTGAGATAACTTGTTAATTGATAATCATGTTACAAAAGAAATTATGAGTACATGCATTTAAATTTTACTAGGTACGACCTTGAACGTTCAGCGTTTCAATAATCCATAAGTAACTTATTATATTTGTGATAATGAACTCTTGTTTATACTCATTTTTATATATAAACTAGAGTAAATCATTAATATACGAGGTTTTAAGTTAGAATGAAACTTAGCCTGTTTCAATATATCCGTGTTCTTAATTTATTACTCCACATTTAGATTACCAAGATTATTAATTTACGTTTAGTAATTTTACAAAAAATTTCGTGGCAATGAAATAACTAAAGCCGAATACAATAGACTTCTTGATTAAATATAATATTTTTACTCAACATGAAAAGCAATAGAAATGATTTGTTATCATTTTAAGCTTGTTCTAATGAAATGGTTTCAAATTAAATATTGTGTGTAGGCCAAACTATAATAGATGTAATTCTTTTTAGGTATGGCCCAAACAGGATGCCGACGTATCCTGTTTGCAACCACAATGCAAGAAAATTTTAAATACCTTTGAAAACGTTGTTCTATAAGTAGAAAAGCCGTGCTCATAAAACCAATTTATAATGGTAAAATTAAGAACGTTACAAGGCGCAGGCGGAATCAAGCTAAGAAGGAACAACCCAAAAAGTATAAGAATGTATTCAGCAACCAAGAAAGAGAAACCGTTCCTGTGTGTTTACCAAGCTTCATTAATAATTAGGATATCTTCAGGTTTTGAGTAAATATTGTAACAAAACCCTATTTACAACCAATGATTTTTTCATAGAAAAGAGGAAGTTCAAAAAGAGAAGCACAGTTTGCCCCTAAAAAGCAATCTGTGATAAACTTCATCAATAAATTCAATTACTTTGTAGCCATGTCGCAATTAAAATTTTAAAAAATTATGGACCGCCCAATTTGAATGTAAGAAAATTATAGAAAATACATGAGGCATAACAGGGCAACGACAATAATTAGTCTATCAAACGCTCTTATTTCAGAATGATTTCTAACAGGCGTTACAACTTAGGCTTTGGTTTGCCACGAACTGATATATTTTCGCTGTGCCCAAATGTTGAAGAAGATATGAAACAGGAATCCCATATTGATTATTTGAAAAACATTTTAAATTAGTAACTATGAAAGCAAGGGCCATAATTGAGAGAATGAGGATTGTGTGAGAAAAGAAGTTTGGTAAGTCAGTGAGAATGGGAATAAAGATGATGGACGGGTGTGTGAACAGTGTTATGATGTAAGAGGCGGAAGTATGGGCCGCGCAAGGAAGAACGAAAATGGAGAGAATGCAAGTGGGATGCTTAAAAATGATGTTAGGTTTAGAAAGAAGTACAAGGATTGACATAGTTGTGCAGGATATGGGAAAATTCAAGTGTTGGATAGGTGGAGTGAAACGGATGGTATAGTTTGAAGGGAAGGCATTGAAAGATGTGAGAATGGTTGAATTAAGAGTAGAATGAAGGTTAATATGAAGATTATATAGTAAACTGAAAGATGGTTGAAGTAAATGATGGGAAGGTACAATGCGGTGAATGAGATTATTGACAAATATACTACTTTTGCCACTACTGTTGGCTGAACCAATAGGCAAATGATGCTAAGAAGTTGGCGGGGTCCTGAACTTTGAAAATATCTAAATATCGGAGGTAACGGACGCGGAATTGTGTTTAAATTACTTATTCGTATATAGACTATACAGAAATCAATTGGCGAACCACAAATCAAAGGAGGGATGAGGGGTGGTGTTCTAATAGCAGTTAAGAATTGTTCCAACTCTTCCGTTGTAAATCTCAGTAATACAACTCTTCAACAGCTCTACATATCTCGTCATATTAATTAGTTCAAGGCTAGAGTTGAAATGGTGTACATTCCGCCATGTGCCCAGTCGGAAAAGTACGAAACTCTCGCTCAAACTCTGGAAGATATTATTACTCAGTATGGGAATGAACACTTCTTCTCTTTGGAGATTTCAACTTGCCAGAAGCCTCTTGCTGTAATAATGATTTTGGCGTCATCATTGATTGCAATCTAAACGTCCTTGCAAACATAATTGCTAAATCTTTCGTCTACTTAAACCTTCGACAACTTATTTCAGCTCCTAACTCACGCGGTACATTCGTAGAACTACTATTTACAAATATTAGTAATATCTCATGCAATAAATCCCTCGATTCCCATATCATATCCCATATCATATTATAATGAATGTGGATACTAAATCCTCTGCTAATATGAATTTTGAGGAAATTTTCTACCACTTTCGTGGTTGTGATTTCAATAGTATTGACAATTATCTTGCTTCAATAAATTGGCACAGTATATTAAGTCATAATTACTTGAATAAAAGTGTAGAAACTTTTTAGGACCACTTATACTACATCATAAATTCACCTGTCTCTCTTAAGAAAAGGAAATCTGATAACTTTCCAGTTTGGTTTTAGAGTTTATGGAATCTCAGTCCAATACAGATTACCTCTATTTCTCTATCGCAGGAGTAAATGTAGAGAACTTTCCAGGATATGCTATACGGAATATACAAACAAAACAAATATGAATTTAATCGATAACACTAGATGTTTTGTAAATTCACTAATGAGAAGCACAACATCAAATCAGTACTGAATAACATGTTTTTAGATAATAAGAAAGCAGAAAATGCCCAATACATGATTGATTTGTTTGCACAATACTTCACGTCGCTATACTCTTTGGTTGATGGAACTTGGTCTCAGCCAATCCGGGGTCTAGTAGTTGTATGAAGTGTCTTTCTTTCAAACATATAACTGTCATCGAGCAAATTCTTCATTTATCTACATGTAACCAACCCTGACGGGGTCCTATGTAGTCTAATTAAGGTGTGTGCTTATACTGTGCTTTTTATTAAATAGATCACTTAAAGAAGCGATTTTCCCGAACCTGTGGCAAACTAGTTTATATAGTTCTTGTTTTTACAAATTGAGATCAGACATCAGACAGAAAACATCAGAAACTATAGAAGTAAATCTACTGAGTCTGCTATCTGCTATACTCCATGCTTTAATCCATGACAATCTTCGTTGGCAATGTAAGCCTATTGTAACGCAGAGATTCTTGTTCTTGTTGTCCATGTTCATGTTTAGGTTGACCTAAAATGATTGGGCATTAAGTACTCACAAATAAGGTGAATACGTTAAAATAATCAGACGCCATAAAAGGCTTAGTATTGTAAATAACATTTTAGATAAGGGGACTGTCGTCGGGTAACGTACGATAGATCTATATTATGATCAAAGTACAAAGATAAATATTAGTTATTGATTATACCCTATGCTAATTAAGTACATCTTAAATAAATCAATTGTCCGAAGTTGATATGCATGGGAACTGGGAACAAAGTCCATTGACCGATGTCACACAGGTGGCAAAGAAAATATTATAGAATGCGCTAATGAGATACAAATTAATCATGATGAAAAATATGCATATGGGATGTTGGAAGGCGATCTGAGATGTATAAAAACAGTTCACCCACAGCGGGAAGTCATAGTAAATTTGGGCATCTGCCAAACGTTATAATATCGAACTAAATAGCGAAATAATAATCCAGAATTAAATAATCTTAGAATAATAAGTAAATAAAAATAAAGTCATGTCTAATTAAAGTGTGATCATAAATTTATTAAGTAATAAGGATGATGATAAATTAACTTGAGTATGATTTTGATGAATAAAGTAAAGCCGAGTTTAATTAGTAACAAGTTCGTTGATCAAGATAAAGTTAATATAAATATAAAGACACAAATAAGATAATGGTGCGTAACACTAAAATAATAAATAATTAGTTTGGGTACAGCGACAAAATCTGTAAGTACCTAGTATAACATTTCTTTGATGTAACTGAACACATCAGAAAGTTTTAATTCAACTGTTCATTTATTTCATTAATTGCAAAGCGTTGATTATTTTATTGTCTGTATAGGAACGAATAAGCATGTCATTGGATTGCATGTAAAAAAATTTACGATCAATACAATTTCATTAAGTTTAATAACTGTTTCATTTCTGCTGCCTGAATTATTAAGGCTTATGATTATCGTTAAAGATTGACGTTACCAGTAACTACTCAACCACAAAAGGTAAAAGTAGGTATTAAAGTGTGGTATTAAGTAAAAGGTATTAAGTGTGACTAACTGGGGGATTTGGATTTGATCGTTTCCCATCAATTATTTTATTAATAAGTTTGCTAGAAGTGGCTTACGAATGAGTTTAGGTATCTGTAATGGTAAGCAGGGGATTGCTACGCTAATCCATACAAAAGTCCCCTCTCACCCATGTCACATCGGAGAAAACAACCCTCCGCCCTAAATTAACCATGGCATATAACTTAGCGCCGGGTAGAATTTATAATGTGATTTACTTAAAAATTTAGTGGGGGTGATAATAATTGAGCGGAATATAAATTATAATCAGTGTATATCGATTTTTCTAAGACCTAATAAAGTTAATCACGAATTATATATAGCTTCTCAGGTCAGACAAATTGGGCTTTCATAACAATGGGTTGACCTGGTTCCGAAGATTTTTGTGCAATAGAAAACAATACGTTAAATTACACTACTACTACTTTTTCGATTATTATGGTCACATCAGGTGTTCCACAGGGTGGCAATTGCTCTCCATTATTCTTCTATCTATTTATTAATGATAGTCTATTCTATCAAGTTTGCTAAAATCCTTATATTCGTAGATACTCTAAACATCTTTGGCGCTATCAAGTCTCAAGATGGTCAATTCAATATTCAATTACATTTGGATAGTTTTCTAAAATTGTCTCCAGAAAATTATTTAGAACTAAACATATCGAAATGTTATTCTATCTCTTTCACTAGATCTCTGCATAACTTTAACTCCCAAACAAACTGCATAAGATTTTCTTAAATAGGCAAAACACTATCAAATACCTTGATGTATTGTTTTATCATAAACTTTCTTTCTGCAATCATATTAAGGACACCGTTATGAGCGCTAGAAAATTTTTAGGTCTTGTTTTGAGATATTATGGTCTATATTATCTATTAACTCGTGTATAAGGATTTGGACGCTTTAATCAGATCAAATTTAAAATACACTTCGATAATATGATCACCTTTTTATACGAAATACATTATACCACTTCAGATGAATATGTTTTTTTAAGATACTGTGTCTTCAGGATGCACTTTACCATTCACGATCACAAGTATGTCAGAATTCTACTTAATATACCCACACTTTCAACAAAAAGAGACTTGTTTGATGTATCCTTCATCCATAAATTACTCAATCACTCAATTGAACTTATGGAATTAAATAAGTTGATACGAATCGAAAGGGCACCCCGAAAGAGTACCCAATCGAAAGGGCACTAGCTTCAATAAATAACAATCGTCTATCACTGGATACTTCAATATTTAAGAATAATGTTCCATACTATGAACTGCAGCAGTTTATGTTAGCTTTTGTACTATTGTCATTATCCGAATCATTGTGCTAAAGTGACCCCCCCCCCTCACCTCACCGTTGTATCACATACCGCTTTTACAGGCTCACTTTATATTTGGTGTTTTGTTATCATATCACCACACGTTTGCATCGCCTTACATGCACCGCTTGTATATAATATTTCGTCTTCATTGATTGATTTATTATTTAATTTAATATACGCCTTTCGTCATTAATAAGCCACTATTAGATTTGACATTTGATTAATTGATATTTAATTTTGTATTTCTCCTTTGTTTGTATTTTGAATAGTAATAGACGTATTTGGGTAATTAACATATTTGTAGCTACATGTGCTCTCCGTAAGCCACTGAGGACCGATGGAACACAAAAAACAGTTCCAGCGTGCGCTCTCACGTTAAACGGACCAGGCCCCCGAGAATCACGTTTCCGAAGGATAGTAACATTCTGTTATAAGATATTTGTGTTTACTCCATTTGTGACAATCGGATAGAAATCCCGATTATCAGCGTCGCGAGTCGCGATCCTTAAAAATGGTTCGTGACATGACTTTAGCCATCTAAAATCTACCTCTCAGTTTTATGAAAATAGTTCGACCTTTTAAGCTATTACGATTATTTCAACTAAATATATAATTGATTTTCCTAATTTTATTACGTATGTAATAAAACTGGTACGTCAATGACTATAAAATATTATTTAAAGCAATACTCAAATTTCATGTTTCTATTGAAAACGAAATATCTAGAAGGATGAGATGTATAAGTATGCTCTATATAACGAACACATTTATGACGAAGTATGTCCAAATCTAAGTAACCCTAAGGATAAGGTCCCAAATTCTCATATGAAATTCAGGTAACGTAATAGATCTATACAGGGTAGGTTATTTAAGAACCAAGATATATGTTTCACAACATTTCGTATTTGTTAAAAATATCAGATGAATAT
>WYDF02298855.1:2518-15716 GCA_009867245.2 Adranes taylori
GGGGGATATAAAGGGGGGGAAAGAGAAGTGGGGATGGAAAAGGAGAGAGGGGAAGGGGGAGAGAGGGGAAAGGGGGGGGGGGGGGAGAAATGCTAATTATATAAAAGTTGATGAGGAAGTTAGGGAGAAGAAAAAGATGGTCAGGGAGATCATGAGGAAGGTAAGGAGGCAGGAGGCAAGTTGGGATGAGTATATGAAAGCCAGGATAGACTGTAGAGTAGAAGAAGAAAAATCAAAAGTAAGGAGAAGTAGAGAAGAAGAGATAAGAAATATATCATCATCTAATGAAGAAAGGGAGTTATAGTGGTATATGAGAAGAAAAGTGTGTGTAGGAAAAAGGCAAATATGTGAATTGAATATGGAGGACTGGTAGAGAAAGTGTAAGAACGATGTGAAGAGTGAATGATGCAAATGAAGGGGAAGGTGAATGGAAAAAGAATAGGGTGGAAGGGATTGGTAATGATGAGGAGGATGATGTGGCAGAGATAAGTGTGGAAGAGGTAGGAAGAGAAATAAAAAGAATGAAAGAAGCGAGGACAGCTGGACTTGACAGGATGCCTGTGGAAGTGTGGGGATGTTTGAAGGGGGCGGGATTGACAGCGTTAGTACGATGGATAAATAACGTATGGAAGGGAAAGTCTGGAGTGCCAGAGAAATAGAAGAATGGAGAGATAGTGCGGGTGTATAAGACAGGGAACAGAATGGAAGGTGATAGTTAAAGAGGAATCACAATCATGGGTGTGCTATTCTATATTGTTTGCAAAGGTGATAAATAGGAGATTGAAAGAGGAAGTGAATAAGAAGGAAATATTATAGGAGACACAGAGCGGATTTGTCAGTGGGAGAGGTGCAACGGATATTATAGTAATTATTAATGACGTGATGAATCGGAAGATTGGTAAAAGGAAGAAAATGTATATGCTATTTGTAGATCTGTAAGCTGCTTTTCATACGATAGTGAGGGATAGATTATGATATAGAATGGAAGAGACAGTGATATCAAAGGGAATGAGGAGGATGGTAAAAAATATGTATGAAGGAACGAAAGTGAGAGTGATAGTGAATGAGGAGGTATCAGCAAGGTTTGAGACACACAGAGGAGCGAGACAAGGTTGGCACTTCGATATACTCTATTCAACATTTATCTGGCTGATTTGGAGGAGATCTTGGAAAGGACAAGCGGGTGGTGTTGAAGTTGGAAAGCAAAGGGTGTGGTCTCCTACATATGCTGATGACATAGTATGTATGGCTAGTAGAAAAGAAGAGCTGGCTGAAATGATAGAAAGAATGAAAAGATATATAGACAGGAGGGGATTAGTAGTAAATGTGGAGAAAACAAAAGCGATGTTGTGCAAGAATAAGGAGGGAGGGAGAGGATGTAGAAAGGATAAGTTTGTATTCGGGGATGTGTGATTGAAAGAGTGAAGAAAATTAGGTATCTAGGATTTGTGCTGTCTCAAAATGGAATTTTTAAAGAGCACATAGAACACAGGTTACAAAAAACAAGAGCAGTGATAGGAAGAATGAGAATGGTATGGGAGAGAAAGTTTTTGGAATCGGTAAGAATGAGAATGATGATAATGAACATATGCGTGAACAATATAATGATGTATGGAGCAGAGGTATGGGCTGCGGAAGAAAGAGAGATGATAGAGAGGGCACAGATAGAATGTTGAAAAGAATCTTAGACTTCCATTGAAACACTCCTAGTGGAATAGTTGTGCAGGAGTTAGGATAATATAAAGTATGAATTAAATGGGTGAAAAGAACAGTAAATTATGAGAGGAAAGTGTTGATGGAGGAAAATTGGAGGAATGATGAAAGAAAGGAAGGGTGAATGGGTAAATGAATGGATTAAAAGCAGAACTAAGGTGAATGAGAGAGTAGGATGGTCGAGGTATAGGTGGTGGGAGAGATTGGTAATAGGAGGGAGTGAGTCAGATGACAGAAAGGATGAAAGAGGTAGAAAAGCCAGAAAGGGAGGAAAAGTCTGAAAGTAGTAGGTATAATAAGCACCAATGTAGAGTGCAGAAAGATAACCCAAGCATAAATGTCAGACGCCAAGCATGAACGACTGGGAATTAAAATCAACGCCAAACAAGGCTGTTCATATACTGAGCTCTTGAAAGAAGCAAGAAATAATCCAGCTGTAAGGGAGTCAAGAATAGAAATATCCGCGATCACTAAACCAGAGCTGAGGCGATGCTGATTGAGGTCGAAAAAGTCGCAGAAAAGGCGGAAACCTTAAAAAATCTGTCGGAAAAAGCCACGGTTTCGCTACTTTTCCGCCGTGGGGAAATACAAGTCAAAGGACTGGATGAAGCCACTACAACTGAGGAGGGGAGGCTGCACTAAGAGAAGCATTATCCGGGGTAGTAGTAAATGAGATAGAGGCGGCCAAGCAGTGACTTAGTTTCAAAGGCCTTTGCGCCGGTAGGACCAACGGCGGCCCAGGAGTTATGTGCCCTTGGCAGTGTAAAGGTGGGACTTACAAGGTGCAAAATCCTCAAAAAACCGAAAACTGCTCACAGATGTTACAAACGTTGGTGTTTAGGACATGTGGCCGCTATATGCACCGGCCCATATAGAAGCCCATTGTGCACCAAATGTGGACAACCCGACCACGCTAAGGCAGCTTGCAAAACACAAGAAGAGTGTTGTTTAGTCTGCAGAAACATGAACATACCTTTCAGCCATGCAGCGTGTTCAATCTCTTGTCCATCAAGGCTACAATAACCCCGAAGTACCTAAGTAGTCCTACTAAGTCAATATGTGATAGAAAACAACATAGATCTGGCGATCGTCACCGAACCCAACAGAGCGGACACAAACAAAACAGAGTGGGTTACTGACGAAACGGGGAATGCAGCCTTGTGGGCTTGCAGACACCGTACACTCAACGAGTTAATCGTATCCGAACACAGTTTTGTGGCGGCAGCGGTGGGGAGGATGACAGTCATCAGTTGTTATTTCTCGCCTAATGCTGATATTCAGGCCGTCGGCGAACGCCTAAACGCACTCGACTTCGTAGCACACAAAGCGACAGGAGACTAGATAATTGTAGGCGACTTTAATTCGAAGTCAGCCCACTGGGGATCTGTCCGCACTCATAGGCGTGGAGACATGGTAGTACAGTTTATATTGATGTTGGGTCTTTGTGTCTCCAACGAAGGGAGAAAACCTACCTTTGTGAGGCGGGAGCAGACTTCCATTATTGACCTGACGCTATCTAGACCTACTACTCAACGAAAGCTTCAGGGGTGGTCAGTGACTGCCAATAATCCGTTTGTGACCATCGATAGATTCGGTTTAAGGTGAGCGCCCTGCTCCCTGAAGAACAATTTAGCACGGGTAAAAGATGGGCGCTGAAATACATGAATCTTGAGGGCCTTACAAAGGACCTGCGTTCCATACCCGAACGGGAGATCTGTGGTTCAGCCGATGAACAAGCCGAACACCTGGTCGCCTATATAACGGAAGCTTGCAACGATTTAAATCCCCCTCAACGGAAAATTAAACGTAAACATGTGTACTGGTGGACCCCGGAGATTTGCTGCATTGAGAATACAAACAAACTCAGCCAGAAGGCAAACTCAACGTAAACTAAGGAGGTATAGACCTGAACTAGCTAATGTTGAATGGGAAGCTTACAAAATGGCTCGCAAAATACTTCGTAACGCAATACAGAAAACCCAGGAGCACTCCTGGAAAGAGCTACAAGCTGCAGTCGAAGGGGATGCGTGGGAACTTCCATACAAGGTAGCCAATAGGCGTCTTTACAAGAAGCATCCTCGCCAGCAAACGTAGAACAGGTAGTGCAGGATTTATTTCTAACAGGCGAAATACCAACGCCCAAAAGCTTCTCTATTGCCTCAATCCAGGAAGCACTCGGTTTTAGCCTGGATAAGCTGCAAAGAGCAGATGGGAAGATAAAAAAGTGTAAAGCACCTGGACCGGTTGGAATTTCGGGTCAAATCATTAAGTTGCTGGTAGATGTTAACCCAGGAGTACTAGTTGTTTTGGTCTTTAACCGGATTCTTATGACAGGGTCTTTTCGTCAGATGTGGAAGAGAGCTATCTTGGTGCTCTCTCCTAAAGGCAAAGATCAAGTGTCGTACAGGCCAATGTGCCTGATTGACGAGGTGCCAAAGCTTTTAGAGAGGCTACTCAGCTTTCTAGACTAATGCCAAGAATGGGTGGCTCAAGTACCGGCAGTAGTAAACTATTGTACTGTGTGGTTGAGTTCACGGCTCTCTAGGCGGCGCCAATCTGGGCGGAGGCACTAAACACGATGAGGACTGCGGGAATACTAGAAAAACCGCAGCGGGTGGCACTTTTGGGTGTTGCATGCGCCTACCGGACAGTATCTCTGGACGCATTGAACGTTATTACAGGTACCGTGCCGATCAAACTCCTGGCTGCAGAAAGGGCGAGGTCTTTTGTACGTAAAGCAGTCCCAAATAAAAGCGCCCCGTCACATTGAGCAGTTGGCAAGTAGCATGGGGCAGCAGCGCTAAAGACAGATGGACACATAGACTAATGCGATGCGTCAGGAGATGGTACAAGGCAAGGAGGGGCAGCCTTAGCTACTATCTGACCCAGGTGCTAACGGCATGGTAGTTTTGGCACCTGTCTGTACCGCAATGGACGAAGGTACACCGATACGTCCGAGTACTGCGACGCCAACTGCAGCGATGGCGTGGACCACACTCTATTCTCCTGTAAGGGATGGATAGACGAGAGGCATGTGGCAGAGGTATACCTGGGCACAGATCTACACCCAGACAGAATAATCGCGAGGATGTGCAGCGACGGAAGAGTGCAGCGGTGAAAAAGTTTTTCAAAACTGGCTACAGCTTTTCTTAGCCAAAAGGCACTCGGATGGGGGACTAGAACGCGAGGAAGAAACTCATTCTGGTAGGCGGGTGAACAGGCATAGGCGGGAATACCGCTGGGAATAGGTCGCTGGAGAGTCTTTTTTCTTAATTGAAGTAAGAGGAGGAGCCCAGGTAATCATAATTACGGTTTCCAACTCGTTATGCATATTTAATTAATCTCTTATATTTTTTGCTACGCGGTATACCTCCTCCCTACGGAAAAAATGACGCCCATATAACTTTTTGCATCTACGACACGTAAATGTACGATTCTTTGGTTATGAATTTATACAATACAAAGTAGTTCTCATAATAAGAAGTATTTTGCCTTATTTTAATCGACATACATTATATGATCATTCTTTTGACTATTCCTTGTATAATTAGTAGCATATATTATGGGTTGTTAGATAAAACAGCAAGTATAGGAATATATGCTATGGAATATGTTGCTTATAGAATATTTTCTTTTGAACAAATGTAATTATTTTATTAATTTATAAATTTAAATTTGAAACTATATACGTAATTGTTTCACATTAAGCTATTAAAATATAACTGGTGTCTATCTCGGAAAGAGAATATGTTTTTATTTAATCATTTCGACTACATTTTTGATTGCAATGATAAATGTCGGCGTAAAGTTTAAATTCATTATAATATTGGAAATTGATTTATTTAGAATTTATGTGATATCTATTTGATTATTCAGATCATTTTTATTTTGATACCATTTTTTATTAAAAAAATTAAGTTTTCAGCATTAATTGTTCTTGTATTTAGTATTGATTTAACTATAAAAAAAATTGCATTAGTTTTAATTAATTGTTTATGCACATTTGATTATAATGTTAACCACTCATTGCAGTTTACATTGTTCCTTAACGGAATGCCAACTTTTTGAAACGCCAACAAACAACAAATTCTGTAGAGAGTGTTTGAGAACAATGGTAGAGCTCAGTCTCACGGCGTAAAGGATACAGGATTTAGTGATATTTGAATCTTGCGTGGCTCATTTTCTGCTGTAAATATATTTTAAATTCATTTCTTGATATCGCTTTCCTGTAGTCATGTTGTAATAAAGCATGTTACAAGACATAGATTAAGTAGATCAAATCCATTAGGTTTCATATTTAATCATAATAAATAAATTAAATCAATTAAATAAATGGGATTTGGGAACCCTAAACTAATGAACTTGAATGCATTTATTATTTGTAAATTTTGAAGACTATGAACGCGTTAGCGTCCCGAGCAACATCGACTGTATATTACATGCAAAAGAGAGAGATGTGCTACCGCTTGCTGTACCATGCTGTGTTGTGTGGTGTTGTGATAACACATTATGAATAGCGTTTGCTGTTAATAT
Source organism: Adranes taylori (assembly GCA_009867245.2). NCBI lineage: Eukaryota > Metazoa > Arthropoda > Insecta > Coleoptera > Staphylinidae > Adranes > Adranes taylori. Next base: position 8,765 of record WYDF02298855.1, read on the forward strand.
GTTGGCTGGCACCATCTACTGTTAGAAAAAAAACGCAGTAATATACCGCATCGCTGCTTCTCACTGCTGCTGCACAATGCTACCACGTTCTTTTGCAACCCGTAGGATTGCCGCTAAGAGTGGAATTATGTGTCACGTAGTCACGTAGTCACGTAGGGTAGAGATAACACCCAGATTTACAAAGGATTGTGTGGTCATCATGAGCAGAGCGACTGCCCAAGACAGCCAAGCCGAGGCAATAAGCGAAGCGACAGCCAGCAACCGTCGCCGAGATAGTAACACATTTGGTGAGCAATTTTCTATACTATTTGATTAAATTGCATGTATATTGAATAGCTTTGTTTCTTTTCCTACCCCATTACCAAACTGCTTCCTATTCAACTGAAAGTATCGTCGACTAATTACAAGGCGTTATATAGTGATTCCTTCCCGTACCATACACTAGAGTTTATAATACTTGTTTAAACCACCCTACGATAGTAACATCGACCTATTACGAGGTGTACAAAAGAGTGGGTTAATAATAAAAACTTACTCGTTGCCGCTCGTAATTAGAGGGTAGTCTAATTACTACGGAGTTATCGCTAGATCAACGTGGTTCTAGTGAAACACATGCTAACTTATTAAATCTCAATTTCATATATTAAATTTAACAATAACAAAGTAATAACTAAATAAATGAAAAGTGTATATCCTGCTTTACATAGATTACTATGTTTCAATTTAATAATGCATACATTTCGTCATCAACTGGGCCTTACATTGTCATGCACTCGCGTTCATTGATATTAAGTTTTGATAAATAATTCATACAAAAGTATTTCTCTTCGATAGCGTTTGTTTAACATATATTATATCTTAATATTACTTGGATCGACTTTGCATGCTACATGGTACTAATGTACTAACTTTTTAGTTTAGCGTATATTGTAATTTGCTCAAATATGCAAAGCCAGTATTAAAATAATTAAAGTAATTGAAACAAAGTGCTGCTTTTCTGATAAAGCACATGACACCGATTAAATATAACACCTAAAAGTACTATAACACCTAAAACAACAACGGAAACTATGATTACATTTTAAGTATACAAATGTCTTAAAAATGCGGAAAAAGTCCAAGATGTACAGTGCCGTTTCACCTATTACTATAAAGGATCGTTAGCACCTTCTTTACCAGAAGCATCATTGTCGTATCGAACAAGTTACATCACTAGTTTCCGTTGTTGGTTTAGGTCTTATAATGCTTTAATATTCAATATTTAAATATCTTTTGATAAATAAATTTGATATATATTTTATTAGATGAAATCTTTGAAACTGTAATAGAAACAGATTTCAACTTATGGCTTAGTGCTGGATCCCGTTGAATAAGAGAGGTTTGCTTCATTAACTGGCATACAGGCACAAGCACATAGAATATAAATAACTTCAAACATTACTGAATATTACATTTGTTATAATAAATTGTACAGGCTTACTTTAGGCCTGCAAAGTTAAGGATTGTTTTTGTTAAATATTAGGGAGCATCCAGACCGTAGTCCAGATGTATCTCACTGATTAATATTTTAATATTTAATGGTATTCAATGTTTAATACAACTGTAAGCGAAAGTACCGTTGAGTATCAAGGTCTCATCTTCACAGTACCTCTTTGATTTGTAGCTTAACGCTGTATTTTAATTTAACAGAATAAAATAATATTAAAAATTACAAAATATTCAAAAATATTCAATATTTTTTCCCTCTTCATTGGTTGAACACGATGTCTTGCGCAATAATTCCTTACATCCGTGCACTAGAGTGTATAATACTGGCTTACGCTGGTCTTAGCCACCAGACTGTAGTAACATCGACGTGTTACGAGGTCTTACTTGTCTTACAGTGGTTATTCCATGGGTTGTTTAGTTATCACTTTTGCTGGTTTTAGTCATTAGACAATGACGTATTACAGGGTGTTGCGAGTCTGGCACTAATTTATTACATCCCTACACTAGAGTGAATAGTTTTGGCTTCCATTGGTGTTAGGCACCCAACTACAGCAACATCGACGTATTACGTGGCGTTACGTGGGTGTATGATTCCAGTTTACGCTAGCATTAACCATTCGCCAACAGTAACATTGACATATTACAAGGTGTGATGCAGCTTTAGTGATTTCCAGTGTTCATAACGTACCCATCGTCTGTACCAGGATAGTTAGATTTGCTCCCGCCTTCCCGAATATATTATTGACTATTTGTACATGATTTCCGTATTGTTACTGTTTTCTCATTCTATCACCGCTCCTTCGAATTGCGTTATATGCACCACTTTTGATTATTATTATGCATTTGTACTGTTTTATATAAACCGCTTGGCTACATTGTTTTGTTTATTTAACCTCCATTATTGCGTCATCAATTTAATTTAACATTTATACATTGACATTTATTTGTGCATCCATATTTCCTTCTCTGGTTATAATTATGTGGAAGACCAATAGATGTATTGTGTTAAACCATTAATGTTGTTTCACTAATTAGCAGTGCGTTTATTTCAACTTCCCGCAAGATCACGAACTCCTGGGCAACTCACGTACTCGAGCCCTCAGTAAGCCACTGAGGACCGGAGGAACTACAAGATCTGGAGAGCTAAACTGACCTGGTGTCCGAGGATCACGGTTCTTGAGGATAGTACATTCTGAAATAATAGGATATTTGTTTGCGCCAACTATGACAATCGCTACTGACTTCCCATTAGCAACGTCGCGAGTGGGAGTCTGTCACAATGTATTCTACTAGACTGTGGATTTGGGAGGATGTCGTTCTGTGGAGTGGTGATTTAGCTTCAGTGTTTTTATTCTTTTCCTTACTTCATTAATCAAGGCCGTGGATTTTTGTTTTCCTTCGGACAGTTTAGAATTTTTACGGCTATTTTCTATAAATCGCAGTATTTCTTCTTCTGGAATAGTTTCCAAGATTTTTAACGACTCTTTGGATTGTTGCTTACTAGGTAGCCGTTTATGTACCTCCATAGGCAAACTCTTTACAATTTCTAGTTGCCCCTTAAAGTTTTCTTTGGTTAGTAGTGGACTATACAGGCTTTGAATCAACTGTGGTTGGATATTTGCAGTATGTGATGTCAAGTTAGCTAAAACCGCTTGCGTATTGGTTTCCTAATACCACTATCTCTTATTTGAAATTTGCTTTTTATCTGTAAGTCGTCGGTTGATATATCTTTCGTAATCTAGCTGCTTGATCTGGGAGGTGTTGTTTAGTTCGTTTGGCACTTCGTGCCATTTTTGATACATGTATCCTCTTCTACTCGGACTGCTCTTGTTATAGTAATCGAAAAGTTCAGCACATTTTCTTTCGGTCCATAGAAGTTCTTTCGGCCGTCGCTTATCTCTTTGATCACATCCAAGTTCTCTAAGAGCCGAATTTATCGTTGCATTTCCATCGTTAGTGGTCTACACAGATTGATTTTCAGTTGGTATTCCATTTACATTAAACTTAGAGTTAGCATTAGTCATGTTGTTCCCACGAGTAATGAACGATTATATTAGAAAATCTGTACACCGTTAGTGAATTCTACTCTCCGCCCATCTGCTGATGAGTTCCATCTAGAAGTTGAAGGCCCCAAGGAAACCTCTCACTTTCCTTCCCCTTGTCAAAACCCCCCTGATAATATTAATGAACAGGCTACAAAGAATAAAATCGAATAATTTTAAAACTTTTTATTTTGTACATTAGAAAATAATCATATATAGGTCTTAATTTCTACATGCATCATTCAATGTTATACAATATTATAGTCTATAAAATACTGAGTATTGACATGATCGCAGTCCCAAAAGTCAACCAATAGTTGCAATATTGCCAATACCAACTGCTAGAAATTACCCGCAAACATGAAACAATCCATGGATTTACGAATAAAATACACTATCTACGAGGTTATGACCACGGGCCCCAAAAATGCGCAGGCTTAGGCGCCGCTTTGTTCGCCTTTATGACGGCCCGCTTCTGATCGGCACGGTAAACACTGTAGAACCAGTGGCTTTTAATTCAGCTTTACTGCACACTTGTAGGAGGTGACAAGGTGAGGTATAGGTTTGGGTCCGGGGAAAGAGTCTCAACTGCACGGGATTGTCATGTCCCGAAAACAAGAGAAACACCTGGCTCCCTCCGCTATTACCATTATTTGTTTTCTTCGCTTTGCAGCGTGCACTTCCAAAGAATCTCAACTTTAGCACGTTTAAAAAGACGACGTCAAACACGAGATTCTTCTTTGGGCAGATGTCATGTAACGACTCCCTAAATAATAGAGTTCGTCGTTACGTCATTGGCGGCTCGTCTAACCGAAGTAAAGCCAAATTGTCCAGGTTTATGACCTTTTGCATCTGACTTGCTAATTCTTCAGCTTTGGTCTCACAAGTCTGTATGGTCTTAATATAGTTTGTTAGGGAGGACTTGGCGCCGTCCATGACTCCAATGATGAGGATTACCAATTTGATTGAATGGCGTGGATATTGGATCCTTAACGCGCATAGCAAATCCTGATATTAGCCACTTTTTCTCTGGATCCATAATTTCAATATTTTATCAGCCGGGCTAGAAAATTCTATGAGTAACATCTCCCACCTAGTGGAATCTAACAGCACCTTATCAGGTTTGTTTGTAGCAATTTGATGAGTTGTAGGAAAACCAAAAAATGTTAACGGTAGTTGAAAAATTTTAACAGTTGTTGAAAAAAAAATTATACTACTGCTTCAATATCCATTTACCGACGTGGGATGGAACTGGGTCTTTGTCTATACCGTAATAATGACGTTGATTGAAATATAGCACTTTTAATGCGGCATTATTACGCTGGATATATATAGTTTTAGCGTACACTGGGCATGAGGAAAGATTATAAATTGGAGTCTCTGGACCCGTGCGCATCATCATCTGCAGTGGCCGGTTTGGCCCAGATCTTGTTCGGGTAATTTACATCTTCATCATTATCTTCTCGCAATAGCTGTTAGTGCTGCATCTTAAGATAGGCTACGTAGTCCCGAAGATCTTGTTTGGACACATTTGACTGTTCAGGATGCATATACAGCCAGATCGTATGCATTCTGTTTAAGTAGCCTCTCTTAGCGGGTCTCTTAGCCATTAGTATTATTAATAATACAAAGAGCATTTATGTATTTATCCGCAATGCAGCTATAACTTTTATTTCAATAAAATTACAAAACATCATTTTTCAACATAGGCCCCCTGCTTTTCAACGCACTTCTTCTATCGTTGCACAAGCTTCGTTACGCGATTAGAAAAAAGATTTTGGTTGAGCAACAAGCCATGCATGCACCACTTCTTTCAGTTCTTGGTCGGAGGTGAATCGACGTCCTCTTAATCCTTCTTTAAGTGTACAAACAGGTGCTATTCCGAAGGAACGAGGTCAGAACTATGCGTAGGGTGAGGCAATATCTCAAACTTAATCTATCGGAGGTTTTCAACAATATGAGCAGCAGTATGCGGACGGACATTGTCATGCAACAAAACAATGACTCTAGACAGTTTTCTTCTGCGTTTGCTTCGAATTTCAGGTATCAGCCTGTCAATAAGCATCCCGCTGTAACGAGCACTGTTTATTGTTGTACCTCTTTCCGGATAATGTTCCAGGAGTTGGCTTTGCGAATCCTAAAAAATGTTAATATCGATCTTCCTACTGATGGTTGGCGTTTGAACTTTTTCATGGTAGGCGATTGTGGATGTTACCATTCCATACTCTGCCATTTACTCTTTGGCTCGTAATAGTGGACCCATGTTTCGTCACCAGTGATGATTCTGTCCAAGAATGCATCACATTGATTATCATAGCAAGCCAAATTTTGTTGGCTAATCTTCCAAGCGCTTATGTTTATGTAGCGTTGTGAGTTGTTTTGACACCCATCTTGTACAAACATTATGAAACTTAGGTTTATTGTGGATTATTTCATAGGCTGAACCATGAGTAATTTGCAGAGCAATTGGCACTTCATCATTAGCTTTTCCTCAATTGTCTGTCTTTCGGAACCATGACACGTACACGCTCAATGTTGCCGTCAGTTGTGGACGTAGACGGGCGTCCGGCTCCTTCTGTATGTGCAACACTTTTGCGACCATTTTTTTTTAATCCAGAATTTTTTTAAACAATATAGTTTTAATCGGTGAAAAAAGCTTCGTAGACACTCCGTTGTGGCAAAACACTGTTCCTATATTCTGACAAAAGTCTTCGATGGATTTCGGCCGCAGACACCTTCACGCCACAAAAAACGAATTACTGAACGCTGCTCTTCATTGGCGCAAACGGAAAGAAAAGCCATGTTTAATGTAAGAGATGCGACAATATAACTGATTTATCAACTTCAAATCTATGCATATGGATTCACACTGAACCAATGCATAATGTCTGCGCGCGAAAACGGCAGTGTTGTCAATAGCAACACAAAAGCAGACTTATTGCGGATATATACTGACGACACCTCGTATTATTGTTATTATTAGTCTGTAATTAAGAAAAGTTTTAATGGCTTAAGTTAATGACAGAGGACCTGAAAGAAATAGTATACATGCTTCGATTTTAATCCGATTATAAGGGTCGAACAAGCGTTCAACGTGCAGTTAGGACTCAATTAAAAATCAGGTAGATAAGTGAGTCCTCTGATATTAACTTAAGCCGTTTTAATTTTCAAAGGAACTCAATTCGGTGGAAGGTACTCGTAGATGTGATTCGCTCACGCTTAGCCCGAAATCTAAATACTACAGTTAAAACATGGAATCAATAGTGGAAGGCAATCATATGTGGACTCGCTCAGGCTTAGCTCGAAGCTTACGTACAAGATTGACAACGGCGCATACAGTCTAAGCAGTGGCGTAACTACAGGGTGGCAAGTCGGCAAAATGCCACGGCCCCCCAGCCGGAAGGGGCCCCCGGTCAGAGGAG
>WYDF02298866.1:0-15716 GCA_009867245.2 Adranes taylori
AGATGATATCCGTTCAACAAAAGATAGGACAAGAAATAGTGACCCTCCTGCCAATTAATTATAAAAAAAGATTCAGTAAGCAAAACTGTAACTTATACAACAAGAAAGAGGAGTCAAGCCGATGAATTATTCAACAAGATAATGAAGAATAATGAAAATCTGGTGGAAAACATAAATCCAAATTCATGGAGTCTGTATGGAAAGTCTACAATGAAATCACCGACTATCTGGAGATTTTAAGACGAGAACAACGCAAGAAAAATGAAGGATATGAGAAAACCCTACAAAATATTGAAAGAAAACAACAAATCTTAGGTGAAGAAATAGAAGAACTAGAAAGAAAGCTGGACTCGCCTCAAGCTCAACGTTATCTGGAAATGCAGAAACAAGAATTAGAGGTAATATAAGCAGTACAATATAGGGGAAAGCGAAGCGAGAGAAGTGGCTTTAGCAGAAGAAAATGAGTACGTTAGAAAACAATTGCATCTGAATAATCAAGACGTTGGATAGGAAGTTGATAAAAGCAAGAGATCCGCAAGTCTAAAGTCATATAAAGTTTCTAAAACTAACAATTCCCAAATTTGATGGAAGATATGAAAACTGGACCGCATTCTACGAAATGTTCAATTCTACGATAGACGAAATTAGTCTCAAGAAAGCAGAGAAAATGAAATATTTGGTGATATACATAGTAGGAGAACCAAAAAGAATGATCCAGTACCTAGAAATAAATAATGGAATTGCTGTTAGCTACTTATATTGATAAAATAATAGATTTTCCAACCATAGCGCAAGAGAATGCAGATCAACTAAAAAAGCTGTTTGACGTCACCATGGAAGTGTTAGGAGCCTTAAATAATTTGGGTTTACAAACAGAATCGTGGGGGCCACGTTCGAAAATGGGATTCAGAAACGAATAAGTTCTACGAACAAAGCCTAGAAGAGCCACACAAAATTCAAGCATTCGACGACATAATGAATTTGCTGGGAAGAAGGTTCCAGTCATTAGAAGGAGGTCCATTAAAAGTGCAATACTGCCATCAAATGGAACTTAAGAAAATCGAAATGTACGATCTGCGACGGAAGCCATCAATCTCAGGAATACAGAAAACTTAGTGCTATGTCAGTCGAGGAACTTCATCAGTCGAGGAACGGAGAAACAAGCGAAAAGAAAAGAATTTGTACTAGGGTTGTCTCAAATATTCAAGGAAAGAAAAATGTTGGTACGAACCACGCTGCGATGTTTGTGGAAGAGGGCATAATACGCTACTTTACACACCAATTAACCAGACGGCAAAATCAGCAGGAATAGCAAAACCCAAGAAGACATTTGAGAAAAAAATAACTTGCAGTGCAGCTTGCAATGAACTATCGAGTGAAATAGTAGCTATCTTACTAGCAACAGCGCTAGTTAAAGGCAGCTGAAAATGGGACTCAACCTGAACTTAGAGCATTAATTGACCAAGGTCGCAGTCATTATTTATAACTGAACTGTCAGCTCAAGCGTTAGAGATTCCTCGGCAGAAGGAACAACAACTTCAGCCAAAGGTAAAATAATGATGAGCTTGCACCTAAGATTTCAAAATAATTTCAAGTATCGAGTAGATCCAGTGGTATTGAGCAAAATAACTGAAGCTTTGCCTTAAAAACCAATTAGAACTAGAAGAATCGAACAACATTTATATAGCCGACCCTAGGCAACGAACTAGGAAAGTTTTTGTTGTCAAGAGTAAGAAAATCAGATGGGCTAATGTAATAGGGCAAGAAACGGAGTTCGGTTAGATGCTATCCGAAAATATATACAACTGGTTACCAAAAAGGAAACAAATAATTTCCAGGACGCCGACAATTGAGGAAGATAAGCAGTTGACAAAATTATGGACAGCTGAAGAAATCGAGGAGAAAAGAAAATTAATAGAACAAAACAAAATATGTGAAGAATTCTATGCAGCCAAAACATCAAGAGATGAAACAGATAGTTACATAGAGATACAGATAGTTACATAGTTACATACAGAGAAATACATAGTTAGGATTCCAGTTAAAGAAAAAACACCGAAGTTAGGGAATTCAAAGGAAAAAGCAGCAGCTAGAGTAATACAACAAGAGAAGAAATTCGAAAAAAACGAGTCCTTAAAAACAGCATATAAAGAATTTGTGGAGGTTCGAGAAACAGCAGCAGCAGCGTACCTAGCAGTTCAAACATTGCATAAACTAGGGGAAGATTAAGGATGTAGCAATCCAGAAGTAGGAGAAATGGTCAAAAAGAAACTTCTACGTGGATGACGTGCTATCCGGAGCTGGCAGTATAGAAAAGGTAATTACAGGACGGATTAATGGAAATGATGCAGAGAGGAAGATTCCATCTCCAGAAAATGGAATTGCAACAGAAAAGAAATAATGCAAAGGATTCCAGAAGAACTACGAGATTCAACGACAAAACTAGTAACGGTTGAATGTAACAAGTAGTTAGGGGTTCTGTGGAAACCAAAAGAAGATATAGTCAAATAGTTAGTCGAGAGGGAAGAATCAAGCGAAATAAGAAAGCAAAAAAAAATTATCCGGAAGTGCGAAAAACCAGCCATTGGGATGGTTATCGCCAGAAGTTATCACAGAAAAGCTAATGATTCAACAATTATGGGGGCTGGAGAAACCATGGGATGAAGAGGTTGACATTGGAAGAAGTTGGATTGTCACAAATGAAGGTCAACTAGAAATTCATGAATTCTGTGACGCCAGTAAAGCAGTCTTTGGAGCAGTCGTGTATAGTTGAAAAATTATAGAGGAAAGAATCCATGTATCACTTCTCCAAGAACTCCAAGTTAGCGCCAATAAAACAAAAACCAACAATCCCGAAATCCCAAAGGAGATTTTCTTGTTAGCATTAGACTAGTGAATTTAATTAACTCAAGTCGGTCTAACGGGTGCTACACAGTAGTTAAATAAATTTCTAATTACAAGTCAACAAACGTGTAACTTACTATTACCCTTTTGTTCATGTTTTTTTTTTGCCGGAACTCAATTATATTATTCTTGTACTACCTGCTGTTAAGATTAATGACTCAAGTTGAAAATCACCTTGTATTTGAAGAAGAAATTTATGTTTTTTACTTCCGTTTTTCCCTTAAGTCAGCCTATTGTGGCCTATGGCATGGTTCCTTTCTCGTACCGGAATATTAATGTGATACTCCGGTATGTTTATTCGTCAAATACAATTAGTATCTTCGCTTGTATTTCCTCGTCTGGGTGGGGTTTTCTTGTCACTCCACTATCTCTGCTCTTTTCCTCACTGATTTGTTTACTAAGTCTCCACCTTTTAGTTCTGACCTGAGATCTGCATTTCTACAGTACCATGGAGCTTGTACGACCATCCTGATGAGTTTATTTTGTGTTATTTCCACTCTCTTGTGACATACTCTCGCTCGCGAAGCTACTAATGGAGAGTCAAGCGGTGTCACAAATGGCGCCAGATCAGTCCTCAGTGGACTCGCTTAGAACATGGACAACTAAGTACGTGAGCAGACCAGGAGTTCATGCTATACGGCGATTGTCGCTTGCTGTCGTCCTCGCTATTCGGCTAGGCTGGTCGCTGACTGATGGACGTCTTTCTTCGAGTTCGCAAAATTAGAAACTGAATAAATCTATTCAAAATTCCGATATTTATAGCCATTCACACATTGTTTTCATCTCGTACGGTATTCACATATTGTATTGTGTGTACAACATAACAGAGTGACAACGAGTTCTCTGCTACTTAAAATATATGGTTAGAATGCGCTTCGGTGCAACGATGCGCATTCATATACACATCAGAGACTATGTTTAACTTTAATAACTGCCTATTCCAGTACTGGGCTCGCGTAATTGATTTCAAGTAGCATGCATTGTTATACTTTGTTTTGTTTTAATTCCGCTTCTGAACCAGATATCCTGTCCATAGGATAGACTAGGTTCAGTGTTGATTTCAGTACTCGAATTCTCTTTCTCTTTTCTAGACCACTCACTTCCTTTAATACCTTGAACAAGTCTTTTCTTTGTTTAGTTTTATCTTTCATTTAATGCAAGTACCTCATCACTCTAAGCCTGTTTCTAATCTGTTTGCTGTCACATACGTGGTAGCTCTTGTGACTAATATGGCTATATCATCTGCGATCGTTTTCTATGGCTGCATGAAGAGATGATGATGAAATAAAGAAATCGAGAAATAAAGAAAATACGAAAGTAATAGTTTTCTATGGTGCAGCGCGATCCGTTCTGAAGAGATGCTGATGCTGAATATCAATCGGGGAATAAAGAGAATGCGAAACTATTAATGTTCTATGAATACAGTAAGCATAGAACTATTTCCTTCACCTCGGTCTCATGCAATCTGGGAAGAAGAATCAATTTAGTAGCAAATGAACTTCCGAAATGGTAACACCAACTTTGCAAATCATTAGGTAGACGAAACCAAATTAGTATATGAGCCCTCGACAGCAGACAACCAGTTAGGTACCGCGCAATCTTGGAAGAAGAGTAGGTTCAGTAGCAGATGAACTATCGAACTGTAAACAGTGGTTCACCCAATTGAAATCGAAAGATTCAAAACTTGACGAAAAGAGTGCTTCTTTAGTTGTTGGTACTGCAATGAAACATATATGAAAACTTGAAATGGAAATGAAATCAAAACGAGTTACTTTACGAAGCGGTCTTGTTTCGAAAGCACGCCGCGTGCAGCGCAGTAAAGTTTAGAATTCAAAAGATGTGAAACGCGGTGTTCAAATTGCTCTTGCTGTTCAGCTAAAAACGCTGGTGGACGTAAGAATATAATTACTCCACGCATTATACCGATTATGAAACTTTACTACAGAACTGATGTGAAAGTAGTGTATTAGTTCCATCGAAACGTCGATATCACTGAATATTTGCTTTAAAACATTAATGTAATTCAAATTGTTCAATATAATGCTATACTGAAACTTTGATACAAAATTAAACTGAAAGTGGCGTATTGATTGCATCGAAACGTTGTTATCACTAAAATTGGTTTAAAAACGTTAATGTAATTCACATTGCTCAAAATAATGCTATACCAAATTTATAAAATTGAATTGAAAGTGGCGTATTAATTGTATCGAAACGACAATGTCACTGAAATTGGCTTTAAAACGTTAATGTAATTCAAATGGCTATTATTTTGAGCTAGACCAAAATTTTAATACAAAATTGAATTGAAAGTGGCGTATTAATTGCATCGAGATGTTGATATCAGTGAAATTGACTTTAAAATGTTAATACAATTCACATAGCTGAAAATAATGCTATACTGAAGCTTTGAAAGAATTTGAATTGAAAGTGACTTATTAATTGCATCGAAATGTTGATATCAGTGAAATTGGCTTTAAAACGTTAATGTAATTCAGATAGCTGAAAATAATGCTATACCGAAGCTTTAATACAAATTTGAATTGAAAGTGGCATATTAATTGCATCGAAACGTTGACATCACTAAAATTGGCTTTAAAACATTAATGTAATTCACATCGCTGAAAATAATGTTATACGAAACTTTACTACACAATTGAATTGTAAGTGGCGTATTAGTTGCATCGAAACGTCGAAGTCACAAACATTGATTTTAAAACGTTAATGTAATTCTCACTGCTCAAAATAATATTATACCAAATCTTTAATACAAAATTGCATTGAAAGTGGCGTATTAATTGCATTGAAACGCCGATGTCACTGAAATTGGTTTTAAAACGTTAATGTAATTCACATTGCTCAAAATAATGCTCGACCGAATCAACAAAATTGAATTGTAAGTGGCGTATTAATTGCATCAAAACGTCGATGTTATAGAAATTGGCTTTAAAACGTTAATGTAATTCAAACTGTTCAAAGTACTACTATACCGAAACTTTAATACAACATTGAATTGAAAATGACATATTAATTGCATCCAAACGTCGATATCACAGGTCTTGGCTTTAAAACGTTAATGTAATTCACATGGCTCAAAATAATGCTTTACCGAAACTTTAATACAAAATTCAATTGAGAGTGGCGTATTAATTGCATCGAAACGTTGATATACTGAAATATAATATTTGTGATGTCTTGTTATAGAATTATACACCAAATTGCAAAAATATTAAATGTTTCTTTAATTGTATACAATTTTTTTACCTAATTATTAAAAGTATTCATTGTGTGTGCGCGGAGCGTTAAAATACAAGTGTAAAACGACGGGCAGGCCCAAACTTTTTTGGCCGACCTATACGTTTGCATATACAGCTCAGAGCATTCACCATTTCATACACCGTTTTACAATCAAAAGTATCTGGTTGGTGGATGCGCTGGGCTCTAAGTGTGAAAGAGTGGCCTGAGAGACGTGGTTTTACGACTTCTTTCATTTTATTGCGTTTTTTCTTTAGTTGTTGGAAGGTTATGTGTATACAAATATTTTAAATATATATTTGAAGAAGAACATTTCTTTGCGAACCTTTATTATTTATTTAAATTTGTCCATAGATTTGGAACAAATTAAAGAATTTACGGATTATCTTTTAAGGAGATTTTGTCTAAGTGTTTAAAGAGCGCATGATTTTAAATACTTCAGATGTGTATCATTTATTAACTCCACCCCATAATATTATTCCATCAAATCTAAGAAAATCCTGACATTTTATAAAATCGCATTAGGCCTGGCGCATTCACCATTCCATTACCTTTTTTGTTAGATGATGTACGAAATGGCGTATGCTTCGGGCGATAGTAAGGAAAAAATGATCGGCAAAAAATGGGTATGGTATATTACTGGCGCATTCACCATTCCTCTCGTTTTTTTAATAGAAACTATTAGAACGTGGGCGGTTGCTTCGGAGCTCACTGAACAACGTGTGGGTCGCAAAACAATGGCCATAACGATGATGTTTGCAACACTAGCAAATTTTGCCCAGCAATGAATGTGTAACTAAATATTTTGAATTATTTTTTAAATTTGAAAAACATACCCATACTGGAATGTGCAGTGGACGTATTCATTCCTGAGTTTTTCAATATTTCAATAAGCTCGAAACGAAACGCCGAAATGTCTTGTTTGATTTCATTCACGTCGTCTTCCGTTACACCTTGATTTTCTGCTTTTCTTTGCTCCACAGTAACGTAGCGTCTAACTAAATTTCGCATAATACTCTGAAATAGTAAAAATGCTATTAATAGTTTTAATTTGTTTTATTTTATTATGAAAATATAAAAACCTAAGATTATTTGGAAGTTATTTAAAAGATAAAATGTGAATTAAGAACTGTCATAGATTTCCAAATATTATAACGTCAAGACCCTGTTTGTGAGATGATCTGTTTTTGGTAAAAATTTGGAAACGGATACAAAGGGAGAATCCAGATTTAAAAGTATGATGAAAAGTATGAATAGGAAGGAAGGTGGGTGAAGAGGAAGGTGGAAGAGGGTGAAGAGGAAGAGGAAGTATGAAGAGGAAGGTGGGTGACATTTGGGTTTTTTTTCTCTACTAATGGTGCTACATTAATGACAGGGGCACAACATTTTCATAAGGTATTTGGGACAAGGAAGTGTCAAGTACACTCCTTTAATGACGTCAACATCTGATTACAAAGAATTTAAATAAACCCATACATACGCGTTTTTAGACTTGTCAACTAGATTAGAAGCAATTTGAAGCATACTGAGTAACAGATTGTTTAATCAACTTTGTAGGGAAAACGATTTCAACATTTCCTGGTACGAACAGAAGTTCATATGTCCCTAGAAAATAAATACGACGCAGGATTTTTAATACTTCACATTGATTAGCTGCACCCCAAACTATTATTCCAAAAACGTCTAAGAAAATTCTAATATTTTATAAAATCGCAAGATATTGTGACGCAAAATATAAGGTTCAGCATATTCATCTGCTGGAGATCTTGATTACATCCAAAAAGTGCATATCTTATTTGACAAAGCTCAAATCAATCTACAATTATCTGGCGATGAATTGTATTTAATTACCTAAAACAAAAACTTTATGGCTATGTTTGTGGGCAAATTTACTTACATACTGCCAACGGCTTGAACAAGAAGAAGGAATATAAGCTGTTTAGTAAGGCAAAAACTTCATGGGACATAAATACCTCTGCAGGGGGCAGTAAAGTACCTTAGAGTAATACTCGATTCCAAACTTACTTGGAACCTGTAAATTGGTTGAATAATAGACAGAACAGTTATGGTTTTCGCAATTATAAGACGAATGTATGGAAAATCATGGAGGCTCAAGCCTTACTTGTTGCACTGGTTGCACAAATCGGTTATCAGGTCATTCCAAACTTATGTGCAGTCGTGTGGTGGAAAAACACGCTCTAGGCTAAGACAAGGCAGAAACTGTCTCCATATACAGAACTGTGTAGTATAACAGAGGCTATGAACGGCAGCACTTGAAGTATTGTTAGATCTTCAGCCGTTAGAATTGATCATACAAGCAGAGGCGGAAGCACTCCATCGGCTAAAAATTAACAAACTTAATTTGGCAAAGAAAATAGACACTAAAATTACAGGGGATGAAATACTAGAAATGAAATCGGACTGTATATCTCCAGTTTACAATAGATTCGGTCATCATAGACTCAGGTTTGTGAAGAGAAGACTATGTTTCCGGAAACTGCTCTAGTATGGTTCACAAACTGTTCAAGAGCTTGTAGAAATACAGGAACAAGAATATGTGGGGGAAAGATGCCAGAAACGAATCTGGACTGACGAACGAATTCATCAATGCACTGTGCAGGTTGGCTATGACTAACTCACTTACATTGATGTGGGCACAAAGCGCAGGGCCACTGTAGACAAAGAAATAGTAGATGCAATGAAAACATGTAGCATACAGTTCACTGATCCCTAGCCGCCTCTGAGAATACCAGCTAGTTCCATAAGAGAAGCAATGGGAACCAACTGGATCATTCAAAAACACATAAATCAGCAGGAAATCAACATAGTGAGCGCTTTATAGAGCAGTAATCTAAGAACAAAACCATAGATTCGCTGCAACTTGCCAGGAATAACATCAAAATGATAACTGGCCTGTTAACAGGATACGCACCTCTGATGATACACATGAAGAAAATTGGCCTACACACTCAATTAGAGTGTGTAGGCTCTTTCGCTTTCTGGAGGAAAGCGAAAGAGCTCAACATATCTTATGTGAATGTGAAGCTTTTGCATCCAGAAGCAGATACCTATTTGGAGCAACGAAAGCTGAATCTGAATTGGTACAAAAGCGCTCTCACAGGAAATATAGAAACTGGTACAAGGCACAGATATATTGGAGTGGTGTGACTAAATGATCGGAGAAAATACAATAAATCGTTTAGCTGTAATTAGGCATCCTTGCTTTAGAAGACAAGAGATAAGATAACTCTGGCCAAGAGATAACTCTGGATGGGTATCACTGAAATAAAAAGAAGATCTAAACTTGCTCGGATATTGTTGAGAGACAAGAAGATATGTAATTCTATAAAGAAAATACTCAATAACTCTGTTTATTGATATCTCTTATGTAGTATCTCATTATAAGTGCTATCTTTTTTGTTTGGATAGCTTTAGAATATTTTTCCAACAAAATGAAAAGCCATATTTCATAGAGCCTCTTTCATAAAGGCGACACCTAACGAAAATAGACAGAGTATACTGCTAAAAGCCTCTTTCATAAAGGCGACACCTAACGAAGATAAACAGAGTATACATAGACAGAGACAGAGTCTCGAAAATAATTATGGAATTGCATAAAGTGGGTGTAAACCACGTCAACTACTGAGAAGAATACTACGCAAAATCTTTTAGTCACTTGTTTGAATCAATCCTTGTATAATCACCAAATCTTATGTTTGAACATAACAGCTTTGTAAAATATAAAGAAGTATTAAAATCATAGAATTACAGAGAATTTATATAACAAATATTTATGCAAAGATTTTTTGAACACCCCTATATAGTTTTTTATATCAACCCTGGTAATAATTAGTTACATAACCTCAAATACGAGGAATCCGCAGCGCAGCATCCAGAGCAGACCCCGGAGCAGAACCTCACCGCGCAGACTCCCACCAAGCAGACGCCGCCAGCTCAAAATTGATGTATCAAAATTCCAATTGACCGGCGAATGACCACAAATATTGTGGTCATTCTCATAATGGGACAAATATTGTGCTACTTTGTTTACATACTTAGCTATTATAATATTATCTAAACAACACAACGCCATCTAGCGCTGAATTCAGAATAGACAACCAAGTATACAGAAACCTACATTACCGGCCGATCCGCTTTCGCACTATTTCTGTTTACATTCTTATCAACAATATAGGCAACCAACGGTACAAATTCCCTTGTACACCCATTCATCACTGACACTATGTTTTGCACACTAGAGTCCAGCGCATCCACCATTTCATACAAAAAAAGGTAACGACTTGTGTTAACTTTACATGCAGCATTCACCAAAATGGTTGCGAAAATGAAGGAATGCTGGATTAATTTAGCCAAAAGTGGTCCAGCTGTCTCTGTTTTACCCTACGCAGAGACAAATAGTTCATCGAGAAGACCAATCATAGACCAACGAAACAGACGTTTGGAGAGCAAGGTATATTTCGCAACATTTGGAGAGATATTAGATGTCAGCCTGATGTATTGAATTGATTTCCAAAGAATTATCTTTAAAATGAAAAATAACATATGTTATGCAAAATGCTAGAAAATTGTAAGCCATTGGATAGACTGTGGAAGTTTTACACAAACGTCAAGAAAAAATATAAGTACCTGGTTTTCTTACCTGATATCTAAAATCTCTTTCACTCGCTTGTTTCACTTTTTTCTGAAAACAAAAACAAATTATATTTATATACTATTAATTCATTAATAATACAATAAAAAATTGGTATCAACTTCAGAAATTTAGTATTAATTTATCAATCTGTGTTATCTACATTGTTATAGTAATAAATCTCAAAATATTCGAAGAAATTTGGGAATGTTTACTAAATATGAAACATCGGAATTATGTGTGAAACAATTTTGGACCCGATTCCTTTGGCCGACCTCACCCCGTCCGATGAAATTCACCGTGACATTCTCGCACCTTTCTAACGGCATTTCACTGATGGTACGTTATAGGAATTATGTGTGAAACAGAATATCACACAAATGGCCGCCGCGGTCTCTTTGGCAGACCTAGAGCCGTTCGATGAAGTTCATCATGACATTCTCGCAGATTTCTCTCGGAAATTTGCTGATGGTACGTAGGATTTCGAACTTGAGTTGCTGGATATTCATACAAAAAGAAATTAAACGACATTAACTGTAACTGTTTCGAGAGGTAACATCCAGCGAATTCAGTGTCATACGCACCGTGTGTCTCGTTGCATCGTCATGCTGGAAATCAGGTGCTGCAAAGATCTCAAAAGCTTATTTACTAAGGCGCGATTTTTTTCCTAGATATCTAGAGATCATGCACTTCGCACCAGAGGCAGACCGCCTACTATGTGGTCAGACGATCTGAAGCGCATTCACATGAACTGGATGAATGCAGCACGGGATAGAGAGAGATGGAAATATTTGCGGGAGGCTTATGTCCAGCAGTGGACGACTATATAGCTGTTTGATGATGATGATGATATTTTTCAACTTTTCGTTGTTCTCCCTTCGTCGTTCTAGAAAAGAACGATGATGCCTCCGGAGCAGAAAAAAACCACGGGGATTAGACCATGAACCTCCACACGAAGGCGAACATCTCACGACATATCTCCACCATGCATTTGTTCATCTCGCGACATATCTTTACCATGTTATTGCTTACGAACGCGAACATCTCACGACATATCTAAACTATGGTTTTACACACGAATGCTCGCCAACAAACAATATGTGTGCTGTTGGTTACATAAATTTGGCAGGTTACCTAAACTTCGCAGGCATTTTTACAGATTTCTGCTGTATATTGCATTGCAAATTCAGCTCTAGATGGCGTTATGTGGTTGTTTTCGGTTGCCTATTCCAAGATGGCCGCCGGCTCAAAAACGCACGTGGTCTGGTTCAAAAACACATGGAGCGTGCATGGAGGCTCCACCCCATCCCAAATGTTATTAGATTTGCGTGTTGGTAGTGGAAAGTTACTAGATTTAAACCGAAAAGTCGCTAGATTCTGAAAAGTCACTAGGTTCTACGAGGTGTGGTATAGAAAAATAAATTACTTAAAAAATACTGGGAAGTCGCACAAAATATTTCATAAAAATCAAATTGATTTAATTTGACATGTCATTGACAGTTATCATTTGTAGTACGCATTTGCGTTTCATATACAATATGGCGTATGACATATCATTTCCGGTTGGCGGGAAATTTGAATTTTGAGCTGGGACTGTTATGACCTTGACTCAACTCATTCGAAACGTAATCTTCTTCATGCATTCATGTATGGCGTCTATTATAAACAGTCGAAACCATTTGCGTTTTATATACGTCAACGTTGTGCGACAGGGTGTTTTTGGCCCGCATTTTGAATTTTGGTAAGAGTGCTGAGATTTTGCAGGTATTTCCAAAAATATACAGGGATGTCCAAAAATGTATAGGAATGTCCATAAATTTTTTGAAAAATGTATTCAAAATATTGAAATGTGGTTAGCAGCAAAATCTATATGGCCAGCTGACAGGGTACTTCCCGTTGTCATTCGTGTTTGAGGTTATGTAACGCGATTTATTTGAACGGTAAAGGTGCGTATACACTTGCTTTTTTTAATTTTTTTTAGATTTGAGTTGCTCACGTATTTGAAAGGTAAAGGTGCGTACACACTTGCATTCTTTTTAATTTTTTAGATTTGAGTTGCTCACATATTTGAAAAGTAAAGGTGCGTATACTCTTACATTCTATTTTTTAATTTTTTCAAGCTATTTAAACTAAATGATATTTTTTTAACTAAATATAAATGAATCTCTCTTTGCAAAAAATCAGCATAGAAACGCATCCGGAATCATTCGAGTATTTAATGTTTTCGTCTGCGGTAGGATTAATGTTTTCAGCTACTTTCCGGCCCAAGGTGCTCACCAAAAAGTAATATGTTCTTGATGTACCGGGTTTTCAACAATCCCATTTACATTCTTCAATTTTGTTTGTTAACGTTGCCACAGACATCGAACGACTTTTTTTTGGTCGTTCGAAATTTGAATCTGTTCTCTCTTGCGTCAATATCCAGCAATTCAGCCAACGCACGACACGAAGCGCTGATCTGGGGGCTTCACTTCCTGCGCCAGCTGAATTTTGTAAGAAAGGATAAAGCCAATTCGTTGTCTTCAATTTGTTGACAATGTGTCGTATTATCTGGTCAGTTGGCCGATTACCATTGGTATAAAACTAAAAATATTCAAGGAAATTTGGAAATCTTGATAAAATCTGTAAATACGAAACATCGAAATTATGTGTGAAACTGAATTTTGGGCAATAGACCATCGCGGTCCCTTTGGCAGACTTCAATCTGCTCGATGAAATTCAGCATGAAATTCTCGCACATTTCTCTCGGAGTTTCGCTGATGGTATGCTGGATTTCGAATTTGAGTTGCTAAATATTCTGTGGATGGGAAATATAAAGGTAACCGCTCTCCCTTCGTCGTTCTCGAAAAGAACGACAATGCCTCCGGCCCAAAATGTACATCACAAAGTAATATTTTTATCAACTTAGATTCGACTTAGATATCAATGACTTAGATTCTTCAGTCCCCAAAATGCGGAAGTTTTGTTTGTTAACTTGGGCACGGAGGTCGAAATTTGCATTATCCTTAGCATGATTTTTTTTGTGGAAATTTGGATGTGTCCTCTCTTGCGCCAATATCTAGCCATTCATCAAACGCACGACGCTGTGATCGTAGCCTGTGGGCTTCACTTCCTGTATCAGCTGAATTTTGTAAGCCGGGACAGCAAATTTGTGGTTCTCAATTTGTTGACAATGTTTCGAAATGTCTGGGCAGTTGGCCGATTACCATTGGAATAAAACTTAAAATATTCAAGGAAATTTGAAATCTTTATTAAATCTCAAAATATGAAACATTTCAATTATGTATGAATTAAAATTTCGGCCAAATGACCGGCGCAGACCTTTTAGCAGGCTTCAACCTGCTCGATGAAATTCATCATGACAGTCTCGCATATTTCTCTCAGGATTTCGCACAGGTAGTTGGATTTTGAACTTAAGTTGCTGAATATTCTGCGGATAGGAAGTATAAAGGTTCCTCTTCACTTATCCATACAATAAAAAAACCAGAGCGACATTAAAGTCAGATTAACACTGTGACTAATATCAAGCTCTGTAACCGTTTCGAGAGATAACACGGTCATGGAATAGTTTTCCCAGCAAATTCAGTGTCTCACGCGCCGTGTGGTTCGTTGCATCATCATGTTTCAAACGAGGCCATTAAAATATATTTATTATGGCGCCATATCTTTCACCGTAATCGGTTTTCCTTGGACGTTCTCGAAAAGAACGATGATGCCTCCGAAAAGTTATATGCTCTGGATGCAGCGGTCTTTCTACAATCCCATTTAGATTCTGGGGTTCCCAAAAATGCAGAAGTTTTGTTTGTTAGCGTGGTCACAGAGATAGAAATGTGCCTTATCACCCAGCATGAATTATTTCCGTTTTGAATCTCCGTTTGCTAAACCCCATAATTAGCTGAAAATTATTTTCGTAAAATGACAGGTATAAAATAGTTTTGTTACAAACTTTACAATCAATTAATTATCCCATGTCTGTAATAATTTGAACAACAGTGTAGATATCGAACTAGATAATGTATTTGACACATGATTTAATAGGATCATAGATATTGGCATAAAATCCTTTTGTCCTTTACAACAACAATTATCGTCTATTCCATAATTGTCCTAAACACATAATATGATTTGAATTATGACCGCGTACTACAAGATTTAATTTGCACGCGTAAACTTATACGGACAATAAAAATTAACGCAATGATTTTAAAATAAATAATAGAAAATTTAAAACGTTCTAGATGGAATTTAAAGATAATTTGGCTATTAAACTGAAAATAGGATATTTTTATATAAAAATATTTTAATACTTTTCATATTTAATATTTAAAAAGTGTTTTTCTTATTTTCAGTTTAATATTTGTAAATTATCTTTAAATTCCATCTAGAATCTTTCAAATTTTTTATTTTTTATTTTTACTCTGAAGAAGTAAAAATAAAAGAAAATCTCTGAAGGAGTAAAAATAAGAAATAAACAATTTGAAAAGATTGTAGATGGAATTTAATGATAATAATTTGAAAATATGAAACTAAAATTTTAAATTATAGAAATATTAATCTATTATAGATATATTAGAAAGTATACAAATATTAATATTTTATAGAAATATTAATCTATAAACTAAATATTAAACTGAAAATAAGATATTTTAATTAAAAAAACTATTTAATATTTTTTACTTAAAATATTCTATTTTCAGTTTCATATTTCCAAAATTATGTTTAAATTCAAACTAGAATCTATCAATTTTTTTTTATTTTTACTCTGAAGTAAAAAAGTAAAACTAGAAATACTAAAAATAAAACCTCTGAAGAGGTAAAACAACAAAATAAAAACATATTGGGAGAATAGATATCGTTGCAATGTCACAACCAGAAATTAATTATAATAGTTGTTCTTAATTAAGCA
>WYDF02298877.1:0-15715 GCA_009867245.2 Adranes taylori
CTTTTCATCCCCTTTTTCCTATCCATAATATTCTCTTTATTTCTCCCTTTCTCTTGTCCCCTTCTTCTATCTTGTATATGAAAGTAGTATGAAGTACGTATTTTCTAGTTCTATAAAAGTTCTATAAAAATAGTCATATAATTAGTTTGAAACAAATAAAAACCTCTGATTTATACCTAGAAATTATAAAAATTGAACAATATTTAAAAATATATACTATTTTCTTATTGCATTAAAAGCTGTATTTAAAAGAAAATATGTAATAACTTCTTGAAAAAAAATTTAGGTGGTGCAAAATAACAGAGTGTGGCCGCTCCACGCCGTAGAGTGAGCCAGTTAGGGGCCTGGCATTGTTGTAGTTATCTACTGTACAAGTTTTCGTTTCACATGTTCTTGACAAGATTATGAAGTGAACATTTTTAATAATATTCTAAACTGATAGCGAATATACAATATTAAAGAAAAACTTAAATATTATCCGAACATACTAATATTGATATAAATATGGTCAATATTAAAGCAACTCAAACATTACAAAGATAGGTCTAAAATTCTAAACACTTGGGCAGGATAGTTGTTTGTCGCCTTAAATTTAGCGACTGAATGTGTTCGCATGTATCGTCATGACGGTATCGTTCCTTATGAATCATTCGGCATGTGCCTAGTCTTTGAAATTAAGAGTTTGAAATATTTTGCGGAATAATTTGCCTCCCCTACATTCTGTCACTTTGGTCAATTTCCCAGTGGATCCCCTCCCTTTAAAATGATCCTAGAACGTCTTCTACGATCATTTCAAGAGTATACAGGATAAATCGTTTTATATTAGACAATAAAGTATAAAGAGCTTCAAATTTTTTACGTCATGTAATTTTATTATGTCGGCAGTACACGATCGCCGACGCAACGCGAGCCGAGATCTTTCGAGACGAGAAGATGCGGGACCCGAGAACACAATGTACACTTTCGCGGGAGAAGCTTCGATTGCCTCTTTTGTTCCCTTATTTAGACTCACGCAAGCACATGCGAATTGGTTATTATAAATATGCATTTACATGTTATTTCGATAAAAAAAATGGATAATATTAATATTATGTTAATTGAATTTATTATTCATCAATAAATCCTGTGAAAATTTTTATTAAAATACAATGTGTAATTATTCGTCCGATACACTTAATTTGTGACTGGGTTCGGGCCTCCATCCATTGTCAAACGTTGATTTAATCTCACTTTAACAAGATATTGAAGTGAACACTGTAAACACAGTTTCAATAAACTTTTGATAATGGATGGATACCCGAAACTTATGATGGGATGGACCGTTTCGTTCCATAAAGATACCTCGGTAAGGTACCGTTCTCGTTCCATTTAAAACTCAATAAATCTATTCCTTATAGTGACAAGGCAAAGGAACTTAAAATCAAGTATTTAATCATTTTTAAAAATTAGTTGTGCGCTATATTACATTTTAATGTGTGCATCATTGTTACTTTTAATTAAAATTAGCTGTTTAATATTAATCAAATAAATATTAGGAAATCATCATTTTTGATGCAATGTTTCTAGCAGGTAACGTGTTTTAAAGAATAACAGTTTGTTTTAAATAATATTTCATTCGTGAAGACTATCAATATTTTCCAGTTTTTATAATTTATGTGTCAGCAAAATTCACAACAAATAAAATTTCTTTACAAAATTCAATTTAAGAATTTAAAAAAATCGGAACTATATAGAAACAGACCAATGAATTTCTATCAAAATGTTTATATAATTTATATTTTAATGATTTCTTGTCATATATTTTAATAATGTATTTTTGGGAATGCTGTCCGAGTTTTTGTATCAAACTATTTATTATATCAATAATAATTTTGTGTTCTAATTTTAATTTAATTAAAAATAATATTTTATATTTTAAATAAGTATATATATTTTTTAAATATTATATACGCTTTTATGAAATTTTCACTATTCATTTTAAAACTCAACTAATTTTCAAATTTATGAAAGAAACAGAATTTAAAAATTATCTAGAATAGACATACAAATGAATTGCCTTTTGAACTAGAATCTAGACAACGATCATCTGAACAGTACAAAACAATAATTACTATTATCGCTATCCCGCGTTCATTTATGTATCTCCTTCTGTTATGTTTCTAAAAAACGGTATGATATTCGACGCTTTGCATTCGACGCAGTACGCTCTTGTGAACAACAATCGAAAATATTCATGAATATTTTCGTTTGTCGTTCATACATATTTTTTCCTGGAACTTGTTAGTCGCATAGTGAACAATTATCTATGAATGAACCATGCGAATGACTGCATATTTTTGGATGTTGTTCTTCTAGGTGGGGTAATGCGTTGCTAGTACATTATGTATATGCAAAAGGTTTGAGCTATATTGTATGATGATGTGTGGAAAAATGTGTGTGCCTGCTTTATGTTTAATTAAATATTGAATGTAGCTTTCATTAAATGTGAATGTAATAAACTATGAATAAATGTAGTAAATTATGCTAGTGTGTTCGAAGTAGAAACCTTTTCCTATATATTATTAAGTTAGTTTTGAATAAACTATCGAAAAAGAATAAACTATCGAAATTTATAAAAAATAATTCATTGATTCAATGTATTATATGTTCCAATGGGAATAATTTCTTTTCAAATGATATCGCGCTTCAAACATATACCGCGATAAAAAACGTTCTTTAAGGGACGACACATCACTACTCAAAATCGGTTTCAAATTAAGTGAAATAGTGTATCTGACGAATAGTCGCATATTTAAATATTATGATTGAGCACGCTACAACAGCAATATACAAAATTTTTATTAACAAAACATTTTGGTATGATTTATCAGATATTTTGCTTGATATAAAATCGTACAAAGATTCGCACAAAGCGGGATGTATTGTATAGTATTATCTTATGTAAATTAACAAATATTATTGCGCAAATAAAAAAAAACGAAACGTTTTCTTTAGCTTATATGCAATAAATCAAAACGTAACAAATAATGAATAAACGCAAATAAATTTACAATGACCGCCAGAGGCGAGCGTGTACTGAAAGTGCTGAAATCTTTCGAGTGCACCATTCTGGCGAGACTTTTACTCACTATCACGCTTTTTTTGGCTCGCGCTAAGAGACCGCCGCTAACCCAAACACTGCGGGGCCGAAGCGACAGGGCATGAGACGAACACAAAGTATATTCCCGCACTCGACTGATCTCGTGTCGTATTGCTGAGCGTGCACTGCGGGCACTACATGTTTTGCATTTTTATATATTTTTTCTGGATGCAGAGTACGAGTTAATGTACCTAATATTTATTTGTTAGTTACATTTAGTAAATTGGTTGCATGTAAAACGAAAACAAGTAGTAGATTGAAAATGTTGCCGTATGAAAAGTGCGTAAAAGTGGAAAGAGATAGTCTTATATGTGCGCTCGCCTTGATGTGTGCGGACGTGCTGATTGAGTATCGCCTTCTGACGGAAATGCTTTCCGCATTCGGGACACTCGTACGGCTTCTCACCACTGTGTATGCGCAGATGTTGATTGAGGATCGCGCGCTGCCTAAATGTGCGCTCACAATAGACGCACGCATATGGTTTTTCATTTGCATGGATGCGCAGATGCTGCGTTAGATGGCTTTGCTGACGGAAACGTTTACCGCATTCGGGACAACCGTACGGTCGACTATCGGTGTGGATGCGTTCATGTTGTAATAGCGTCGATTTCTGCTTAAAGTCTTTGCCGCACGTCAGACATTTAAATAGACGAAGTTCGCTGGCCAAGCTACTTTTATCTAAAAAGTTACAAAGGAATTAATAAACAATATATGTTATATAATTAACTTTAATATGTCGTAAAGGTTTCCTAATTTTCTGATATATTGAAAGCAAGTTTTGTGAAGCCTTTATTTAAGTCGGGGGATAGATATTCTATCACCAATTATAGGCAAATTTCTATTCAAAACAGGATACCTAAATTCTTCGTAAGTTGCATATGCAGGTTTATTATTTATAAGGATATGAAATACTTGTTTCAAAAACCCTCTTGACTATTTTTGTTTGTTGGTAAACAAATGCTCCAAAGTCACCCCAAAAAAAGCCCAGATCTCGAAAATGTTTATTCACCTCGATGCAAATTCTGGAAATAGGCGAATTATAACCGAAGATGAGAACGGAACATGAAATATTTCATTGTTTCCAATATGCCTACAAGGAGCATGTGGTTGAACTGCCGATAAGAAATCCGGGCATTTTATGTTATTATTGATCAATTTACACTGAAAACATGAGTCATTTACTTTGCTTCTTCTATGAAGAATATCCAAGTCTGATGTGAAAGACTGAGTAGTCAACAACTACACCGTGACGTTTATTGTAAATACATCTCAAAAACATGTTTTGGACACATTAAAGTCGCTTAATGTCTACTTCATAAAAGGAGGACCAAACGACCCTACAATATTCCAATTTAGATCTAATTTGGGCATAAAAGAGAGATTTTATAGTTCTACTATCTTTAAGTTTTTTGGCGTTCCGTAGTATAACGTCTTTGAAATAAGCGACTCTAGATAACACGGTCCCATCAATAGAGTGGTAAAGATTCAAGCATGTAGCCTGTTTTAATAGCTCATAATTTAACATTTTTCAATAATTTCATGTTATTTAATTCACACCATCAATATACACTATCAATGTCTTTCTGTAGTAAGTCAGCATCGTAAGAATTTTTTACTGTTCTGAATTATTTTAGATCATCCGGGCAGAGAACATAATTACTAGCTGAAATATAGTTACTGGTCTCATTAAAAATGATTACCTTGCGGCACTCCCGATGTCACACCAAAGTCATCCGGTAAATGGCCATTAATATTCTAGATTTCAGTTCTATTAAGTAGATAATTTTGTAACCATTTACAGAAGTTGATGTGAAAGCCAAATTTATAAAGTTTCTGGAGTAGTATGGCATGGTGCACTCTATAAAATGTCTTAGACATATCCATATAGATTACATCAACTTGCTCATGATTATTTAAGGCTCCCGGGACATATTGAGCGAATACACACAAATTCGTTGAAGTAGATATCGTTTGACAAAACCGTGCTGATTATCAATCAATCTACTGAATACATTGTTTGAGATATAGGTCTATAATTAGTGATATACTGTCTGTCTCCATATTTGAAGAAAGGTATAACAAAGTTGAATTTCCATATGTTTGGAAAAACTAAAAGCTCCAAGGATCTATTAAGGATGTAAGTTAGCCGCATAAGAACAGAGTGTGCACATCGCCTTAAGAATAATGAGGGTATTCCGTCTGGACCCGCTGAACCACAAACATTTAACATAGATAACTTTTTGAAAATATCATCCGGATTGAGAAGAAAAGTGGTAATATTTGTAGAAGTATCCATAATATTTAGTAGTTGATTAAAGCTGCGGACATCATACACAGAGCAGAGCCGAAATATTCCGCAAACAAGTTTGCCACTAGCATACCGCCCGTGACTGAGTAGTAATTGAAGTTCATCTTCTCAGGGATAGAAGTGTGTTCAGGTCTTTTGTTGTTGATAAATGTCCAAAAATATTTAGGGTATGTACTAACACTGAATTCCATTTGAGAGATATATCGTTTATAGCAGTCGGAAGCCATGTTCTTAGCTTGAGATCTTAAACTTACAAAAGATTCATAGTCAGTTAGATATTTGGAGATTTTGCACTTTACATTTGTCTTAAATGCTCTGCTTCTCAGACACCACGTTTACAGTTCAGGAGAAAACCATTTTGGAAAATTAGAACTAACGCAATATGAGGAACAATATTATTAATGGCAGTACAAATAAGGTCATAAAAGGTATAATACATTGCCTTTTTGAAGTCGAAGTAAAAGGCATTAAACTTTAGTAAAGAGGGAGTCATCCTATCGGTGTTACCTAAATTGTGATCCAAGGATAATGCAGGATGATAGCTATCACATATAATAAGAGGTAAATCAATTCTGTTACATACAAGTCAAATGTCATTACAAAACCAGATCATGAAGAGAACCCTTCGTGTTGTTACAAAAATTCATTTGGAAAAGATTCAGAAAGCAGTAGAGTCACTCACCTTGTAAGCGGTATTAAGCTCTTCAAGTAATGTCTGTCTGCTGTGTGTTGCTTTATTTCCGTCTTTTGTGTACTTTGAAAATTTATTAAAATAAAGTTGTTCAAATCTGCATTATAAGGTCTGATTAGCTTAGACTCTGTATGTTTTTTTGGATCATCTAAAGGTTGATCTTGTCCCTATTCCTATTCCTGAAATTGTCAGTCCTATGATAATTCATAGGTTCGCCCACTTCATTTGTATCTACGAAAATATTCCTCTATAAATTTTTACCTATGACAATAGATTTTCAAATGACTCCATGCCTTCATGTCCTTTGTTTCACCTTGTAGTTTCTTCCTTAAATAGAAACTTTAAAAGTACTTTATACCAAAATAGAAAAGAAACTACAACCTTGTGTTCTAAAAAATTGTAGTTGATTTACTAAAAACTCATTTTCTGTCTTTACCATGGATTCATCTGTTAGCTTTAATATTTCCACAAGTGCAGATCGGCGATAGATTGCTGATTGAACTGATATGGCGATAATTTGCTGTTAATACAGTACATATGCATAATAAAATAATACGAAGGGAATAAAAATTTCTCATTTTGTTTAGTTCACGAAAGAACATGAATCTCAGTTTGGTTTATTTCGCGCAGTAACGCCTTTCAAACTTCCTCTGTACAGATGTAAATAAAAATTTAAACCATACCCAACCAGCAATAAAATGTTTGTCCAACCCATGACAAGAATATTCTGCATACAAGAATTGTGCCATATTTTATGTTGGGTTTAGGGTAGAGAGGACCAGTTTAAAACAATAACAAGTTTATAACAAGCTTTACTAGAATTTTGCTAAAATTGCCAAACTAAAGTCATCTCACGATTTCTTTTTAGCACATTAAAAGAATTATATTAAAAGAATAGTGTACAAAAATTGTAGAATTTTTGTAGCAGGCTAAATACAGGCAGACTAATTGCAGACTTGAAATATTTTTTCTAATATTTGGTGTAAAAAATACTAACAAAATCATAGTGATACATTCGCTTTTTGAATTTTCCTTGATAATCAAAGTTGTTGTTTACTTCAAGAGACTTTCAAATGTTTTAAATAAATGACGATACATTTTACACAATCTCCAAAATAGTAATGTATTGTTAATAATTTTTAAATATGTCAAATTAAGAAGCTAAATTTACACCAAAATTAAAGAGAACTAAAATTATTATCTGCAGTTATTTTGGTCATATGGTTTTAAATGTGTGTGACATTTTAAGTGAAAAACAAACATAGTGCAAAGAGTATGTGAAAATGGCATTGCTCTCTTCTCATACACAAATTTATTATATTATTCACTCAGTTATTTGTGTTGAATCCCATAGTTCTAAAAAAGATGTTTATTGCCCTTTGGGTGTTGTTTTTCGCGTTACAATCTATCTCCACTGTTTTTAAAATAGCAGGTACGACACTCGAATAGACGGTTCTTTACGATTTGATCTACACGACTAGTCATTTTCTCTCATGGCCTATAATAGTAGTAGTTTATTCCTCTTACAATACTGAAAAGGCAAGTAGTAAGTCTATCGCCACTGCCGCGAGACCCTTACGATGCGGGACCCAATTTAATAAAATTGATCAAAATGTAATCTAAAGAAAAAAATGACTACATACTTGGTTTCAGTCCGTTGTGTTGTTGCTGTATAACATCCGGTAACGTAGCATTTCGCAGATCTTGCATATTGCTTGCATAATGATCAAGCTGACTCGCCTGGTCGGCGCCTAGTGATGATAGCATCATGCCGGGCTGCTTGAGGTAGTGAAGTGCGGAAAAACTGCTGGCGCCTAGCATATGAGGTGGTACTGGAGGCGGAGCTGTCGGTGGTGGTGGTGCTCGCGCTGAATATTGCTGATAGGCTGATTGTTGCTATTTTAAATAGAATATTTGATAATACATATTAATTAGCAGAACATTTTAATACAGCAAAGTTTTTTAAATGAAATTTATAAGGAAGGAAGTGTATCATCATTTACGTTGGCACTTTCAATAGCTTTTGTTATGTATATCTTGAAGGGCCTAGCGTTAGTAGAAAAAACTACCATCTGTTCGGGACTAATTCGAGTACAAGGAATTGCATGAGAAATGAATAATCGTTGCAACTTTGGATATTAACATCGATGATGCGCAAAATGCGTTTGCTGCGAAGATAATCTAAATAGAAAACGTGGGCGACCAAAATGATATTACGCAGTATTTACTAGGACAAATGAATTATATGCAAGTCTGATAGAAGGTGTGATATGAGCAGTGGAAATCAGTGTTCCGGAAAGCCAATGTGTTCCTTGAAATAGAAAAATGTAAAGTAAAAACGTACAAGCTGATAATTGACTAGTGCCAGCCAAAAGTTAAATATGGCAGAGGATGAATATAGTAGAGGATGAGTATGTAAGAATTTGCAATGCATTATATAACCCAAAATCTTTAAACTCTATTGAACCTAAAAGTTAGAAGATATATGCAACATAATATTTCACATCCTCCAATATTTCTAATCGCAATGAAAGTAAGGAGAAGTCAGCTACCCAAAGGTAAAGACATTTCACCATTGACGACATTATGCTTAAGATGGAGAGTGAATTTGCTGAAGTGGTGAGTAAATTGGCTAATAGGGAGCGGCAATATAAAGATTTAATTAGTAAATATGAACTTCAGTGTCAGGTAAACAAAAACTAACAAGAAGAAAGTAAAAATATGATGGCGACTATATTTAATGATGCTGTTAAAGAAATTAATGATCGTAATCGTAGGAAATGTAATGTCGTCGTTTTTAATATCCGAGAGGAAGGTTTGTCATTGGACGAAATAGTGGAGAATGAAGTCTGCCTTACGTAATATATTTGATGTTGTTTCTTTTGATGAACAGGATGTTAAGGATATTAAGATCTCACGCCTGGGGAAAATAAATCGTTCATCCAACAAGCGGAGAGCTATTCGCATTGTATTTGCGGAGGAGAAGTACACACACCAAGTGATCAATAAATCGAAGATGCTTAAAATTTCGTCCGTGTATAAAAATACCTACATTGGATTTGATCGTATTCCAAATCAACTCGACGGTTTTTAAATCTTGAAGAAAGAATTAGATGAACTTAAGAGGAATGGAGAAGATAATATTGTTATAAAGTATAATTTGTATGTTCCCAATATTGTTCAGCAGGATTGAGAATCAGACCTCGACGAAAAATTTAACCATTTGTATATAACCTTCTATTATCAAAATGTAAGGGGACTGTGGTCAAAGTTAAATCAGTGTGACACATCTGTCAGTGACAACTTTTACTATATCATTGGACTAGTTGAAATGTGGCTCGTAAAAGACATCGTCATCTGAGGTGTTTCCTGGATCGTATAAAGTGTTAAGGTGTGACAGAAATCTTGAAGTGCTCAAGTGTTCTACAGGAGGTGGCAGAGTTTTAGCTATTAATGAAAACATTTTAGGTTAAGCCATTGAGTTGTCATGTATTATTTCAGCACTTCCCTGCATTAATATTTGTGGCTGCAAATGTATATCTAAAATTATGTTTTGTTTATCTTTATAATTTATATTCCACGTAATATCTCTGCTAATAATTTCTCGATTTTTCTTGATGCACTTGAATTGTATAATACTAGTAATATTAATGTGAACGTTTTTATTCCGGGTGACTTCAACATTCCATACTGAAACTTTTGATAACTATTTGAAATATATTGAATTACCAATTATATCTGATCCCAAATTATTATTGGAGCTTTGAAAGGGTATATGTACCTCGGACACGAGATCCGAATGGGAAGGGACAATCAGACCTGCGAACTAAACAGCAGGATAGGACTGACTTGGGCTGCCTTTGGCAGGCTGAGACATATATTCAAATCAGATATACCGATGTGTCTTAAACGAAAGGTGTTTGACCAATGCGTCCTCCCGGTATTGACATATGGCTCGGAAACACTTACATTAACACAAAAAACTATCAATCAAATAAGAATAACTCAACGAGCCATGGGGAGGTCTATGTTAGAGTGACATTGCGAGATAGAATCCGGAATGAAGAACTATGTAGAAGAGTTACGGAAGAGTTACAAAAGTTAAGGATGCAATTGAAACAATCACACACTTAAAATGGAACTGGGCTGGCCACGTCGCAAGAATGACAGATAACAGATGGACGAAGAGAATAATAGAATGGCGTCCCAGAGACGAAGCACACAGAAGCAGGGGACGACCGCCGACTCGATGGACGGACGATTTGAAGAGGATATCTTCAAACTAGATCCAAGATGCCCAGGACCGAGCCAAACGGTTTAGGTTAACAGAGACTTATGTCCAGCAGTGAACGAGACAAATTGCTATATGATGATGAGATGTACCTAAAACTACCAATACTTTCACACCGCCTTGTATTGGTGAGTCCGTATCTGGTGTGAATATATTTGGGGTGTGTGAGTCTGAGGTGTTCAGGGCAATAAAAGATTAAAATCTTATAATAAAATCTGATTAAAGTCTATTTTAAATAATTTTGCCAAAGTCTTTTTAGATTTAGATTTATGATTGGGTGTATCCAGTGAATGAGAAACAGTTATTACCTAATCAACAGGAGTTTGTAGCTAGTAAATCGACTATTACGAATCTTACATCTATCTCACTGTTGCTTTCAGAAGCCTTGGACTAGAATGTACAGATGGACGTAATATATACTGACATATCGAAGGTGTTTGATCAGATTGATCATAATATCCTTCTCTCCAAATTAAATGTTCTTGCTTTTAGCAATTGCTTGCTAAAATTTGTTGGTTCTTATTTGAGCGGAGTTCAGTACGTTTGCTACAATGGGCATAAGTCGAAGTCGTAGGGCGTACCTCAGGGTTCTAACGCTCTTCATCTTGTATATTAATGACTTGCTGGATGCTCTAAACGTAATATACGGGGATGACTTGAAAATATATCAAAAATTAGAAATCCTGAGGATTGTGTAGTGTTATTGTTTATAATTGGTGTAAGCTTAATAAATTGAGGATGAACTCTGTTAAATGCAGAGTTATATCGTTTAATAGGAAAAGGGCTCCAGTAATTTTTATTTATTCTTTAAATGAGCAGGCTCTGACTCGACGTAAATCTATCAAGGACCTGGGAATTATCTTTGATATGAGGCTTTCTTTTAATGAAGATGTAAATTATGTCATATCGTCGGCATATAGAATGTCAGGGTTCATAATACTGTTATACTTCTCGCTGGTTAGAAATCGTCTGGAATGTGGTAGTATTGTTTGAAACCTCTACTATGATACTTACAAAAAGACAATTGGAGTGCATACAGAAGAAGTTCTTGAAATATATATATTTTTAAAAAGTTTTCATTGTATCCTCCTCGCAACTTTGATCATAATATACTTTGAAAATATATCATAAATTAGAAATCCTGAGGATTGTGTAATGTTATTGTTTATAATTGGTGTAAGTTTAATAACTTCAAAATAACTTAAAAAGATTCCAACTTTAAAAGGTCGTAGATTAACTTCTGCCATAATTATGGTTTATAATATATTGAATAAAATTATTCAATAATAAAATTAATATAATTTCATTATTGAATAATAAAATTAGTCCAGATATTCTTTCAGTAATTAATATAAGATTTCCGCGTATTCTACTTTTTACGTGCATTCTGCTAATTCAAATGTTGGTCTTAAGTCTCTATTATATACCATATGTTTGGCGTTTAATGCTATTTCTGATAACTTAGATATGTATGCTCTGCAATACTTTACTTTAATGCTCATTGTTATCAGTTTATTTAGATCTTAATCTTTCAAAATTTTTGTCGACTTTTTATTCAATTGGCAAAACCGCTACACAGTTGTACCTATTTTTCAACATATTTACCGTTCCATGCTGTTGTTGTTGTTGTTGCTGCTGCTGTTGCTGGAGATCAGTGGGAAAGCATGTCTGTGATGTAGGTCGGCCAGTGACAGCTGCTGCTGCTGCAGCTGCCGCTGCCGCGGCAGCTGCAGCGGCGACCGATGATTCGAGATCTAAACCATTTGGCGTTTGAGCTGCTTGTTGCTGGATACCACTATTTCCATCGTCTTCCGTTGTACCGGTTGCACCTAAAAAGATATTTAATGCTACGTATACTTTCTGCTTCGGATATATCCATAGTGCAAAACAGAGGTTTTCTGTAAATACACAACGTCTTTTACAACGTCATTTAAACAAATTGATGAACCGTGAGAGTAAAGCTAAACATTCAGTAACTCAGGAATTAAATTTGCTAAAAACAGGTAGCGTTGCGGTGGAAATATCTCTGAAATATCCACAGTATAAAACACTATTTTCTGATCTAAACTGTCGCTACGAAAGTGAACTAGAGCTGACACAAGTTAAAAACAATAATAATTCAACTTCATTTTGAATGCGTTAAATAAAATTTCAAAGTACAATACCTCCTGCTCGTGCAGTGGCATCCGCTTGAGTTGCTGGATAGGGAGAAGGCGCAGGTGATGGTAAACTTTGGTCGCCCCTCGCTGTTACGTTGTCGGCTTCGACACCTAAAGGTGGATGAGGAGGTTGCGGTGGAGGCACTGCGCCAGGCGGTGGTCCAAGTGTTGGAGGTGGCGGCTGTAAAAACAATAATAATAAACAAATCTTTAAGTTTTGTTTTAAACTATTAAGTAACAAATGTTTTGTTATGCAATATTATAAACGTCCGTATCTAATTACGATGCAGATGTAGAAATATAAAATAGGGAGGTAATATTAAATGAGTCTAGATATAGTATCAGATACCAATATATAAAGGGAGAGAAAAGAATGCCTGATTATTTGATTGCGAGATTAAGTATGCGTGAGAAAAGAATGATTGGGAAATTTACATGTGAGAGTGAAGAAAGGGAGAATAGATGTTGATGGATGAGAAGTAATGAATGTGTAGAAATGTAGAATTTGTGGAAATGTTGAAGAAAGATTACTGAGCGAAAGAATGTGTGGAGGTGTGATTTAGATGAGGAAAGGTAATTGTTCAAAATTGGAGACTATGCTTAGGTTAATGGGAAGTAAGTATAAATGTCATGAAAGATTTATAACGATTAGATTCATAATAAGTGTGAACAGTATTTGGTTGTACCTGCTGAGGATGTTGTGGACTTGCTGCACCGGTTGGCGCTTGCTGCTGCTGTTGTTGTTGCGCTTGCTGTTGCTGTTGTTGAGGTTGCTGTTGTTGTGCTTGTTGCTGTTGTTGAGCCTGTTGTTGGGCTTGTTGTTGCTGTTGTTGTTGGGCTTGCTGTTGTTGATGTTGCTGATGATGATGGTGCTGCTGGACGGCGTGCTGATACGAGTCTTGGGCGCCACCGCCCCATTGCATCTGGCTGCGATCGATACCGTCTTTGTATAGGACGTATGGTGCTGTAGTGTCTAAAATCAAGAGTAAATTCTAATAAATTTTAAACATATTTATGTTTATTCAAAAATATATCTGTTATTTTTCTGTAATTCATATAGTTTGCTAGGTAATTATTTTGTGCACATTTGTGTCGTATGCGTAATAGGTGAGTAATAGACAATTCTCCCATTTTGATGAAAATTATGTTTCTGATTGCTACTTTTACAGTTTCGATTAAATTTTAATTTAAATTGAGTGGTATTTACGATTGAAAATCAAAGTTACTTTGTTCACTTTAAGGAAAAATTCTTCGCTTGTGTTAAGAAACTTTCAGCTACTGATAAAAAAAATCAATCCAGAAACACGATACATGAAAATCAGTAACATGATACCTAGAAAACAAACTTAAACCCATAAATTTATTGCTGAAATATTATTGGAATTTATAGATAATCTTCTTTCTTTGATAAAATGTTATGGACTGACGAGGCTTGACGGTTTTATAACAATGATTAATCATAGGTAAATCAAAGTAGTTACTATTACTGGTCAGTGAAGAATCCAAAACAATGCATCCAAAAAATCAAGTTATAGCCAGAGTGCAAATGTGATTTGGTTTATTCACTGGCCGTTTGATTGCTCCGTATTTTTATTTCATTAGGCAGAAGTATTTAATTTCGCTTTGGAATATTCTTATGAATTACCCTCAAGCAGAAAAACAACAGCATGTTGGCAGCAGGATGGCGCATTCTCTTACAGTTTTGACCAATTTTGAATTATTTTGATTATATCTTCCCTGAAAAATGGAATAGTGGAAATAATAAGATTTTCTATTAGATTTTCTATTTTCATGCTAAACTATTAGGGTAGTCCCAGAAGTACGCGACCTAACAAAGAACACATAAAAAAATTGGAAAACATATCTCTGTCCTTAAATTCTCTTTTTTGAGTCGATACACTTTTCTTATCAATGTTCAATAGCTTCAATATCCCGTTTATAGTGAGAATCGTCTTCAAAATAGCTATCAACCGCAAACGGCACCTTTTGTTCCTTTTGTACATATGTTCCCCAAGTTTCATTTTCTCAGTTTTCATAGGCACTGAGATATTTAGAGTAGTACACTTTTTCTTTAAGGTCAAATTACTCCGGCGCTATAACATGCGATTTTTTTAAATTACCCTAATTGCTTAAGTATTAAAGGAGCTTTCGACACAAGAATTTAAAAAAAAAATTCTTGCGAAACTTTTCGCGAAAATGGACCCTAAAGTTAGTAAAATATATTAAAATATACCCTGTATATATATTAAATTGTGATTTTGGAAAAAAATGTTTCAAACAAAATCGACGGGCCTTTATGTAGCCTATACAACAAAGTTTACTTGAATGTCTTATATTTTATCGTTCCTGAGATATTTCAAAAAGTTTAAGCTTCAAACGTGGCAACACTGCTTCCTATACAATTTGGCAACATGGGACTTTTTCATTCGGCGCATAATACAAGGTACTACATGTGTGCAAAATTCCTAATTTGAATACGAAAATTCTGAACAAAAAAAATGACTCCTGTCCGCCATATTGGATTTAGAAAAAAAAATGAAAAAAAAAACCGTTCTGCGGGCTCAAAGTCTATACCTGCGTTCCAAATGTCATACAGATCGGTCCCATAGGGAAGGAGAAATTCTTGAACATACAAACGTACGTACGTACGTCCGCACGTACGTACA
This sequence comes from Adranes taylori, assembly GCA_009867245.2. NCBI lineage: Eukaryota > Metazoa > Arthropoda > Insecta > Coleoptera > Staphylinidae > Adranes > Adranes taylori. The sequence goes on from WYDF02298877.1 coordinate 15,255, forward strand.
TACTAACAGACACCGAAAAATCGAACTTTCTTTTATTTTTTTGAGCAAGAAAATTTTAGAAAAAACTTTATATGTAAAATTGTTCCTTAAGACCCCCTTTAAATTGCGTATTAAAGGATTACAGTAATTTCAATACAAGAGACGTACTAAGGTGAAATAGAAAAAAAATTACGGAGAGAATGTACGAGAATGTAAAGCGGTTATATGAGGGAAATAGAGTAAGAGCGAGAGTAGGAATGGATGTGTCAGAGTGGTTTAAAGTAGAAGAAGGGGTTAGACAAGGTTGTCATCTGAGTCCGAGTCTATTTAATATATATGTCTCGGACTTAGAAGAGGTATTAAAGAAGGGGCAATCTGGGGGAGTATTGGTGGGGAGAAAAAAAATATGGTCATTGGCATATGCGGATGACATAGTGTGCATGGTGGGTAGTAGAGAGGAGATGAATGAGGTGATAGAGAGG